>CALSFV010000207.1:920000-1112500 GCA_943737045.1 Parapristionchus giblindavisi | reverse complement strand
TCCTGCATGGAATGTACACGGGTTACGGTATATCAAGGTTACGGTATATCTAGGAATCGGGGGGGGGGGGGGTTACGGTATATCTAGGGATCACGGAGAGCTACCATGTTGTTGGGGAGGATGCAAGGAGGCAAAGATACAAGTTGTACAAATATAAAAAGGAGATGGGAGGAGGATTGCACAGTGTGACCAATATTTAGTATATGGGTTAATGTATAGGTACAAAATATCGGGGAACAGGGCTAGCCAGCTTTCTTGACCAAAACTTTTTCAAATGCTAATGGCAACAATTCCAAATTCTCTGTTAGCTCAGTGAGGGAGCCACATCTCAGCCCTTCTCTGGAATCTCCAAACTTAAAGCGTACATAAAACACGCCACTGACTTGAAGTTTAATAACAAGTCTACTTCAAGCCACAATGAAAAGTACTCTTTAAGTGTTGAAATAACAGAATTGGGTACAGAAAGCTGGCTAGCAACGCGTTAGTCAAATTCTCTCTGACAATGACAATGACAAGAGATAGGGTATAATCATCGGTATTCCCTCTATGAGAAGCCATCGGGCATCGGTATCCCCAGGGATTGGGCCAGCCGATCAATCGATATTCGCACGTTCAGCGCGGACAGGCGCGCGTTCGGATTGCGACTCCAGCACTCGCGCATCAGCCGCGACATCTCCACAAAGATCTGCAATCAATCGATATTATATATATATATATATATATATATATATATATATATATATATATATAAGATGGCTACCTCCCTACTGGATACCGTCCACTGCCTCTAGCAGTAAAAGTAAGCTGATTTGCGCGGTCTAATCGGGTCGCAGGAACATCAATAGTCGACTATCCCGCAAAACAATCATACTTCAACGCAACGCACGGACCACCAGCCGGGATGCCATTCACGTCAGAGCTCTCAATTCTTCTCCACAACCCCGAACCCCTTCGGGGTGAGATACCCTATTGACCTCTTGATAAAACGTGTTTAAATCTAAATCTAAATATATATATATATATATATTACCATACGTGATCAACCTTTGCCGTTGGAAATTGAAATCGTGTGGATGGGAAGCAAAAATTTCATGTTTGGGTAAATGTTGGATTTTGTTTTTCATTTTTAGAGGGAATTTGGGCTAAATCGGGTGGGTTGGGTGCCATAACAGGGCGGGTTCTTGCGTTTCGTAATAGCCGCGAAACGTGTGCCATGCGTGTACTGTACCTTGTTCTCTTTCCAATTACCGTAATAAATTCACTTCGCGATACCCACTAATCGTGTACCGCGTCGCATACCGTACCTTGTTCTCTTCCCAATTACCGTAATAAAATCTCTTCGTGATAACCACTAATCGTGTCCGGAGTGTACTGCTGTACCTCGTTCTCTTTCCAAATATCTCTTCACAAATACCCTAATAAAATAACTTCGTGATAACCGCGAAGCGTGTACAGGATACCGTTCTCTTTCCAAATCTCTGGAATAATAAAACCACCCCGAAATAAAATCACTTCGTGATAACCACCAATTGTGTATCCCGCATACTGTACCTTGTTCTCCTTCCAAAACTCCGGAATGGCCGGCCTCTTCTCGTCCGTCCACACCACCTGCTTCATGTCGTCGTACGACGGGTCGCGCGGGACCATGTCGTGGTAGGCGAGCGCCTCGTCCATCTCGGCGCGCTCGATCACCACTGCGAGAATGAATGAATAAATAAATAAAGTCAGTTGGCGATAGAGTTGGAAACGAAATATATATGCAAATTCACAGACATAACAGTATTTACAATATATATTTAGGACCATCAAGAAGGAAGAGGATAGCATAAATTGCTAGAAATACTTGTTATTACTTAAAGTAATGGCTGCCCGACACCCATTTCTTCAGAATACACTAAATAAACCAGGCTACTGCATTTTTTTTCAGGCAATAAAACCACTTGTCGATAGTTGGTTTAATATAGTGAAGCTACCGTATACCTCCGTCAAAGTCGCTACTGTATTTTTTTTTCAGTAAATAAAACCTTGTCGATAGCGATAGTTGGTGTAATATAGTGAAGCTACCGTATTATTTCAGTAAATAAAACCACTTGTCGATAGTTACAAATGGTGTAGATGAGCTACCGTATACCTCCATCAAAGTCTCCGCTCACGCGCTTGCCCACCTCCCACATGATCAGGGCGAAGGCGTACAGGTCACCGTTGCGGATCTGCTCGAACTCGTTCATGCACGGCATCTCGTCCGAGAGGATCTCCGGCGCGAGGTAACGCTGCAATATTATTATTATTATTATTATTATTAATCTTTGTAAAATTTAAATATGGTTTGATGATCGCTATGGGTGTACGCCTAAACGCGATGCTACCAACCGTGGTAGTAAAGTCTTTACTACCACGGTTTGTAGCATAGGTGGGCACGCTGGGGGGAAAGGCTGTGCGCAAAACGGAGAATCGGGAGGCAAGGCTGTGCGCATCACGGCGGCTCAATGATAGTAACTAAGGAGCTCCCGCAATCTCAAACTGAGTATCGCAAACTGAGGGATCCTCCCGGCGCGAAAGTTAGATACGATATGAATGAGCGCTGCTCGCCATACGAACGCTTTAGACTAGAGCCATCATCGAGTTTTACGAGTTGCGACACATGCTGAGATGGCTTAGTGGCTAAAGCTTTTGTGTGGCGATCCGAACCTCGTGGGTTCGAATCCCGCCCGGTGCAAATCAACTTTGCTGATTTTTCATAGTGCGGGAGGCTTCAAGTCAAAGTTAAATGTAGGAGTTGCCCTCCAATGAACCGCCGTGCGCATGGCTATGAGAAATTTGTTTTGTGACTAATTCAACAGAAAATTTTCCGATTTTTGCGAGGCAAGGCTATGCGCAAGGCCTCGATGGGAAAGCAAGGCTGTGCGCAAAAAATATTCGTTTTCACGCGCCCACCTATGAGTAAAGTTGATTATTGCAATTTTTTACAATAAAAATGTAAATGATGAAATGGGTTTACGGAAAGCTTTTATAGAAAGATAACATTGGATATGTTGCGATTAAGCCGTCAACGGAGGAATGAGAATTTGGACCCATTCCTTTGCCGATTTAACAAATCTATGAAACGCGAATCTGCCTGGCCCAAGACTATGATTTGCACTACAACAAAACGAAAAAACTTTGCCAACAAATACTAGCTAGTAGTCTACTTTGTATTTCAAGGCTTTCATATAACAAACGATTTCGCTCATCTAATTCTTTCAATTATACTGTTATTTCAAAAAAAAAAAGAAAATGGTAGGAGTAAGATATCTGGTAGATCAACTTGAAATATTCTTTCAAGATTAATAAATATGCAAATCAATAAATCAATGAAACCATCAATTCTGAAATTCTGAATAAAAAAACTCTGTTGTAGCGCAGATTCATTCTGCCTTTCTGTCTGCGGTGCGGTCGGTTCGACTAAGCTCTCCGTCCCTCTCTCGCCTACTCCATCAACAGAAAAGGATCAACAGACGAATCCCCTCCTAGAAGGCTTTGGAATGCCTGGAGGTGTAATTCCAACTGTCAAGCAGGCCTAATGGACGATAGCGGAACGTTTTTCGTGGGTTTACAACTTCAATCAACAAGTTTCAGTTCGATCGTTTTCTTGAATGGAGAATAACATCTCTCAGAGACGGAAGAATAAGAACTTGCAAGATAAATCCCCCTGCTCCTGACTTACTCTTCTGCACTTAGTGCTGATAAGATAAATGTATTATTATTGTTGTAGCGCAGGAAAATCTATGATTATAAGCCAATCAATAAATTAATAAATCAATCGATAAACCCACAATCGTGCGCCGAAAATGTATGATTAATAAATATGCAAATCAATAAATCAATAAATCAATCGATAAACCCACAATCGTGCGCCGAAAATGTATGATTAATAAATATGCAAACCAATAAATCAATACATCAATCGATAAACCCACAATCGTGGGTTGAAAATACAAAATAAGCCAATCAATAAATCAATAAATCAATCAATAAATCAATCGATAAACCCACAATCGTTCCGCTCTTGTTATTGTCCGGCATATCCATCACACCGCGCTCGTACTTCACCGCCAGTCCGAAATCCGCGATCACACACGACAGATCCTGCTTCACGAGGATGTTCCCCGTCTTCAGATCGCGATGCGCGATGCCTGGCTTGCCTGCGCAACCATTATTATTATTATTATTATTATTATTATTATTATTATTAAAAATATGCAAATTAGCCCCCTAAATCCATAAATCGATAATAGATCCAATATACTGCAGCGTGTAACCCGGAAAATTTGATAATTATTTTTTGATTTTCAAAATGGTCATGTGTTGTTCAAGTCACGAAAAAGAAAAGAACAAAAGGAAGCTTCTTAAAAGATCGATAATCAATAATCAATCAATATACTGCAGCTTGTAACCCGGAAAATTTGAATGATTACTATCGCTGTGATAGGTGGACATATGGTGTTCAGAAACCATGAAAAGTGGAAAAAAAGAGGAGACATACTTAATTTTTTTCTTACGTAACTTTTCTAACAAAGCATGTTAATATCTACAACTTATTAATATAGAATAAACCAGCATGCTTTATTTTACAGAATGATAACTCCACAATGAAACGTTAATGCACCGGTCGTGATCGACATTCACACGTTTTGAGCGCTGACAGATCCATTTCATCAAGAGAGAGAGAGAGAAAGAGAAAGAGAAAATATCAAATCAAATCTCCCCTCCAACCTCATCATTAGATTCTCGAATTCGTCCCTAAACCCCCATCCTTTACAAACTACCACCGAGCCAAAACCGAAATCGCCTTTTGCGACGGAAAGCCACCTATCCCTCTTATGTCCTCATACATGTCACCTCTTATTATTATATTTGATGGAATAAAGAATAAATAAATAAATAAGAGGGCTACGCACATATGAGAGCAAATAGGCATAAGGTAACCAAAAAAGCGCTTAGTTGATCTCGATAAAGTGATTAAATGTAAATGTAATGTAAAAATTTCACTAATTTGCTCGCAAAATGTGAATAAATAAATAAATAAATAAATAAAATAATAATAACAATAATAATAATAATAATAATAATAATAATAATAATAATAATAATAATAACATACTGCTCATTCCGGGAATCTCTGCGTGCAGATAGGCCAGACCGGTCGCGACGCTCTTCATCATGATCATGTATGTACGCTCGCCAATCTGGAAAGAATTATTTTATTATTATTATTATTATTATTATTACTATTATTATTATCATTATTATTTAATTGAAGGAGCCCACAATCACGACAGAAATTCTTTCTTGCCATGTAGTCCACGAAAGACTCAACTACTCAGACTCAATTTCAACCCGCCACAATCGCGCTCCACCTCCACACCTTAAGCAGCGTGACGCCGAAACGAACTAATGAGTTTACATTATCACAGCTCGCACAATATAATAATAATAATAATAATAATAATAATAATAATAATAATAATTATTATTATTATTATTATTGTTATTTGTATTAAATATTATGAAACCCTTCGCATTGAAATCTGACACTGTGCAAAAAAAACCGAAATCGCCTTGTGCGACGGAAATCCATCTATCACTCGTTTCCCTTATACATATCACCCCTTATCATTATATGTGATGGAACAAAGAAATAAATAAATAAATATTATAGCTTTAAAAGTTATATTTATTATTACAATGGGGGTTCTACTGAAGATGGCCAACCCCATTGGGTAGAGGTTCACTGAGCACCTAATGGCCGAAACAGTGGATCTCGCCTCTACTAATAACTACTTTTGATTCATTAATATCTAATTTTATGAGTACATTTGCATGTTTTATATTTCGCTTATAATTAATGAACATACCTCATTTTTCGACATGTAATCGTAGAGCGATCCATTTGGATGGTATTCCGTCACCAGCCACAATTGAGTAGACAGGCCAGTATCTGAATGATGAAAAAACGTAGAAAAACATTTCCACTGTCATTTGCACCCGGCTCATTGCCGTTTCACACTTGACTGATATACACGTCGTTACATTTTTTTTCTCGCTCGAGACCCAACTCACTCCACAATTTACACCTATACATACGCAGCCAAATATAACACGTTATGCGGTAAAGGCTTACAATTAGGCGCCTAAGGTAAAAGTAACGACGCAGTAGAAAAATACAGAGATCCATGAACGATGGCAAAAGGGGAGGATCTCTGGCGAACGCCTCCGCCCATGGTTATGACGACACGTTTGACGGAAAACGGTTTGCCAACGTTCATGGATTCGGCATCAGAAGCAGCCCGCTCCATACATACCTACAGCATACCTATAGCATACCAACACCTATAGCATAGCAACACCTATAGCATACCAGCACCTATAGCATACCAGCACCTATAGCATACCAACACCTATAGCATACCAGCACCTATAGCATACCAGCACCTATAGCATATCAACACCTATAGCATACCAGCACCTATAGCATACCAGCACCTATAGCAGCATACCTTTGTTATCAGCAGCGATGAATCTGAGCAGATTTGTGTGCCGCAACATGTTCGTGTTGAATGTCTCCAGTTCACTGCAAGCATGACACGATAATATAAATAATAATAATAATAATAATAATAATAATAATAAATATTATTATTATTATTATTTATTATATATTTGTGGCGTCGACAATCGTTCATCGACAACCGTAACACACGCATGGATAATAGCCGAAACTTGAAACGGGAAAATGCCAGGATGATTTGAGAGAGACTATTGTAAGCTTCAAAAATAATTTTTCAGTCTATTTCTCTCACTTGTTTTCACATTTATTCATTGAAAAATTAAATAAAAAATAATTAAATAATAATAATAATAATATTTTAACAAAATGGCCCACCGAGTCCAGGATCGCTCGTCCCGGGCGGAGAATATCTTGACGGCCACGTGATCTCCGCGCCAGCTACCACGCCATACCTTCAAGATTATAATAATAATAATAATAATAATAATAATAATAATAATAATAATATATAAATCGATTAATATAAGATTGTATCGATTAGATTGATGCTACAGTTACAGTTGCGGACTCGTTATAATGATAAACAAGTAGTGAACGTTCACTGAATGAGTCAAGAAACTTTTTTCAACAATTTTTTAAGGTGCCGAAACCTGGCACGGCAATGTATGTTTTGAGCAATACTCATTCTTAGTCACACGTGACAAAATCGAAACTTGGCTAAAAGACAAGCCATTCTCACAATCAGTTTCATACAATTGGCATATCAATCAATTATCGATTAGTGAATTCCAAAGCTACAGTACCTCTCCGAATCGTCCACATCCAATCTTCTCGACGAGATCTATCTGTCGAGCGATCGTGCGTTGCGCGAGCAGAGGAGCACCTTAAAAGGCATCAATCGATAATGTCAAATTCTTTAAAAAATCAACAAATCCGAGAATCTACAGTACACCCTTGAACGCACCTTAAAAGGCATCAATCGATAATCGACCCAACCAATCAATAACTCCGAGAATCTACGGTACACCTGATCCTGATCCACTGTCGATATTCGACCCAACCAATCAATAAATCCGACAATCTACAGTATACCTGATCCTGATCCACTGCCTATAGTCGACCAAACCAATCAATAAATCCGAGCATCTACAGTATACCTGATCCCGATCCACTGCCTATAGTCGACCAAAACCAATCAATAAATCCGACAATCTACCGTATATCTGATCCTGATCCACTGCCGATAGTCGACCAAACCAATCAATAAATCCGAGAATGCACAGTATACCTGATCCTGATCCACTGGATATAGTCGACCAAAACCAATCAATACATCCGACAATCTACCGTATATCTGATCCTGATCCACTGCCGATAGTCGACCAAACCAATCAATAAATCCGAGAATGCACAGTATACCTGATCCTGATCCACTGCCGATAATCAACCCAACCAATCAATAACTCCGAGAATCTACCGTATACCTGATCCTGATCCACTGCCGATAGTCGAGTCGAGATCACGCAGCAGCGACGATAGTCCGCGTCCGGGTATGGGCTGGCCGTTGTGGTTGCTGCCCAGCGGCGATTCTCCCTAAAGCACAGGGCCATCATTAAATTAATTGGTATTAATATATTATTAATATTAATATATGTATAGGTATGTATTAATATGGTACAAGTAAAAGTATGCGTGCTCTCTAAATATAGATTTTTCAATAAATAAGTTAGCTAATAATGCGCCCTACGGTGTTTCGGCACCGCTACGTCTAATCATTAAATGCAAACCCCAAGCTAGTTTTACTCTGCGCTCTGGCCACGCTCTCTCGCAGACGAAGAAGGCGAGAGAGTATGGCAAGAGCGGAGAGTTTCAAGTTCGGAGTGTGCCTTTAATGTGAACGGCTGAGAGTCATCCTAATCCTAATTAATCATCATCCTCTCGAATGAACTCACAATAAAGACGACGTATTGAAACACAAATGCCCCGTGCGAAGTCTCTACTCTCGAAAAGTTTAAGAGAAAAAAAAACTAAATAATTTATTTATTTATTGTACACCACAAGGGCATTTCAAGCAAATGTGAAATATAATCAATATTATTTAAAATAATAAAAATAATAAAATAACATAATTAAACTGCTTACATTATTGACCAGTGGCTTGCCGCTCTCGCTGTCCAACGAACTGCAAATGATAATCGATAAATGATGAGAAATCAATGGTTACAAAGCGTTCATGCGTGTTTTAAAGCGACACCCCAATCTAAATTGAAACTCTCCGCTCTGGTCACACTCTTTCGCTTTCGTTGTCTACGAGAGAGTACTGCCAATGCGGAGAGTAAAATTAGCTTGGAGTGTGCCTTTAATATCACAGTCGGGAAAGGAGGTTTATTACTCACAAGGGAATGACCAACCATCCACGTCGAGTTATGACTAGTGACATATGCCATTCGACTCGCCATGTGATTCTGATAATGCATCGTTAATGACTCGACTCAAACGTTTATGACCTTCGAGAAAATCGATATTGAAATTTGGTCAAATTCGTGTGGTTTCCTACACAACGCATGCGGGTGGGTTGGTGAACTCTACTATCTTCTTTCGAAACATCGGCTCGTGTAGTGTAGTGGATAAGATGCCTGCGTTTACTTTTGACTGTCAAGGGTTCGACCCCCCTTGCCGCACTCTTTTTTTGCTGATTTTGTTGCTGTAGAAAGTTTGAAATGTTTTGCTGTGATTATAGAAAAAAGAACACAACCAACAAGTTTGAACAACAAAATGAGTGAAGTAAAGAAAACACAGTTTTCACATCTGGGGCACATAATGAATGAACAGGAAGAACAATGACATCAAGGCTTTGGAAGACAGTCCAAGAAGAAATGGAAGCGCTTACCGTACTCGCATGATCTTTGATCTTTGAACTCTCATTGCTGTTTTTCAGGTCATTCATTGCATGACATCGACCTCGGGTGAGGGAGAGGGAGATGGATATTTCAAAAAAATAATGCCATAAACAAAAAGATCAAAGTTCAATTTTCCTTGAGAAGTGTTTTTTCCATCAAGAAAACGTGCTGATTGTGTTCTTTTTTTTAGCTTTCTTAATCACAGCAAAACATTTCAAACTTTCTACAGCAACAAAATCAGCAAAAGAAGAGTGCGGCAAGGGGGGTCGAACCCTTGACAGTCAAAAGTAAACGCAGGCATCTTATCCACTAAACTACACGAGCCGATGTTTCGAAAGAAGATAGTAGAGTTCACCAACCCATCCGCATGCGTTGTGTAGGAAACCACACGAATTTGACCGAATTTCAATATCGATTTTCTCGAAGATCATAAACGTTTGAGTCGAGTCATTAACGATGTATTATCAGAATCACATGGCGATTCGAATGGTATATGTCACTAGTCATAACTCCACGGGGATGGTTGGTCATTCCCTTGTCAGGTGTTATTGACTCAAGGTGTAAGGTGTATGATACGTGGGCAACCTTTGTCGCTGGAAATTAAAATCGGGTGGATCTTGTCGCTAGCGACAATGCCGCCCATACGTGGATTGCGGTGTTTGGGCTCTAGGCGGCGCATACCGCGAGTCAAAAACACCGGGAAAGAACACACTGGGTGAACATGTGAATAGGAGTGCGAGGATAGCGTACGGTAGACACTGCGACTACCGTAACCTTGCATGGACAGATTACGGTAAACACTGCGACTACAGTAATCTTGCAGGGATAGAAAGCGTTCAAAGCACAGTCACCAATTCATCGACAACAGGGTCGTCCCACAGGGTCAGGAAAGAAATGAACCAATGGACAAATTATCGATTGAAAAGCACGACTGTTCGCATCGTTAGCACACAACTACCAACAATTAGCAACTATATAGGCATGCGATAGCAACATAGGGATAAAAGAGGGCAGCGGATAGGCACAAAAGGATGTAAAATCAATCAATAATCGATTGGCAATCAATCGATAATCCTCACTCCTTATCAAATGAGAGCAGCGAGACCAGATGCTTGCACAGCGGCACCTTCGACAGTCTGTAACGACCACTTCTTCCTCACACTTCTTCTTTCATTCATTCAATCATTCAATCAATCAATCAATCGATCAATCAATCAATCAATCAATCAATCAATCAATGAACCATCTTATACTATTCTGTGGTGGTCAGTGAATAAATCTTCAATTCCTTCAAGCCAAAGTCAACTTCTGATGCAAAATTCGTGTTAGTAGCCCGAGAAATTCGCAAAAAAACACGATAAAATGATTTAAAACATTATTTAAATTATTTAAATTTTAAAATATTTAAATTACAAACCGTTCCCGATGAACCGCAGGGAGGACCGAGCAGAATAGGAGTAGCAGCGCGGCGACCAGCAGGACGCACACAATGATGGTTATGATGAAACTGGTGCGCCTGCAATCAGCAACGTGACCCACCGAACCTCTACCGTAATCAAACTATAGAGTACCGTAATCGAAACTATCGGCAACAACAATGAAATTAATAATGCAAACGAACCAGAAGGCTCCGATGCTTCGCAGCTCTTCGGGTTTGCCGATCACGAAGGACTCGTCCTGCAAATGATATCAATCAAATCAATCGATAATCAGGGATATTCACACGTTCGCGGGCTAGAAGCAACCATAAACCATGGTGATTTTCTCACCCAATGTTTCCATCTGGCATATTCCGTGTCCTCATAGGATTTGTTCATATACATAGATCGAATAGCTAGGTTATTGGTTTTCAAAATCTGGTCTGGTTTTTCGATTTTTGTCAAATTTGGATCAAAATCCGGTCAGGTTTACGATTTTTCCGAAATTTTGGCTCAAAAATCCGGTCAGGTTTTTCAATTTTTGTGTTATTTTAGCTCAAAATCCGGTCAGGCTTGGTACTTTGTGACATATTATTCGATCTATGTTCATATAGTGGGTCAATTTTCGAAATAGAATAAGACGATTTAGAAAAATCTTCACTTATCACTTAAATTGCAATTTTTAGCATAATAATGCGGCGCGAATAGATCCTCCGCGTATGAGTTTATGAAAATGAATGGACTCTCACTAGAGCAATCGACGAATCTGAGGCCGTATGAGTGACCGATGACAACTCGTTTGCCGTCATACGCGACGTCACAATCTAAGGCTTAGGCGTTTGCATAGGTGGGCGCATGAAAACGAATTCTTTTTGCACACAGCCTTTCCTTCCTTCCGGGGCCTTGAGCATAGCCTTGCCTCGCAAAATTGGAAAATTTCCAGTCAAATCTGCAAACCAAAATGGCCATGCGCATAGCCTTGCCTTACAATTGTCCGGTTTGCGCACAGCCTTTCCCCCAGCGTTCCCACCTATGGGCGTTTGCCAAAATACTCCCCCTACGGTTGTGACGCCACGTTTGCCGGCAAACGGTTTGTCACCATACATTTTCGGTGCCGTCACCGAATTGTTTTTATATAGTGGGTCGATTTAGAAATATCGTTATTTTTCGCTTAAATACATAAATTCACATAAAAAATGAACTTTATATAGTGGGTCGACCCTGAAAATGAGCCGTATATAGTGGGTCAATCCTCACACTGTAAGGGTGTGAAAATGTATGAGTTTAGTCACCGTTCATGGATTTGCCCTTTATGTTATTATTTTTTTAATGTTACGTATAATACGATGGAATAAAGCAATTACAATAAGAATAATCACACGCGTACCGCGAGTATGTGTCCATTATTGCACAGCGCCGTCTGGCAGCAATATCGGCTGCTGTGAAGCGTCGCCCGGCATGCATGGTGCGCTCCCGGTGCCGGCGAGTCGAACGCGCAACTGCAAATGTAATAATAATAATAATAATAATAATAATAATAATAATAATAATAATAATAATTCATTTGTCGTTTCTTGGACAAAAGAAGTGTATCCTTCATCATGGTTACCGTACCGTATCGAAAAGTACGGTATCCATAACTACCGTATTGATAAGTGCAGAATCAAAAAGTACCGTATGGACAAGTACGGTATCCAAATTACCGTATTGACAAGTACGATATCCATAATTACCATAGTAATAAGTACCGTACCCAGCATCCACAACAGGATGTCCATCGACCAATCGCTTCTGCGTCAGGCAATGACCGTGCTTGGATATCCGGCAGAAACTGCCCATCTCACGGCCATATGTGGACGAAATCAACTGAAATAATAATGATAATAATATTATTAATAATAATAATAATTATTATTATTATTATCATTTTTATTAATTAGTAGATAAAAGCAGATTTATCGATAATCATAACACACATGCACTGAGAGCAAACTTACCTGGCAAATCGTTACCCCGATACACTTTCCTGGCAAACGATTACCCCAAATGGTGAATTATTCAACGGCTGAATTCACCATTTGGGGTAATCGTTTGCCAGGAAAGTGTATCGGGGTAACGATTTGCCAGGTAAGTTTGCTCTCAGTGTGTGGATGATAGTCGAAATATGAAACGGGAAAATGCTAGGATGATTTGCATAATCAAGCTTCAAAAATAATCCCATCTCACCAAATGTATTTCTCCCACTTGTTGTCTACGCCCGAGGTGCGATAGTGTTTTTTTTTAAAAGAGTTTTGACATCAATACTTTAGCCTCACGAACTATTGATATTCGGAATAATCGTCCTGATAATATTGTGTGGCCAACAGTCTTTCACAAAATACACAGACCGACAGGCAAAACTAATGATTTTCTTGAAAATCTTCAATCAGAAATTGATGCGTGCGAATTGTCCCTCACTTAAGAAAGATATCGGAAACTCGAAATCAGCGGGTACACCACACTCCTTCAAATGTGCTTGTTCGGGCGCATTTTCAAGGACAAAACTGAGAATGACAAAATGGGGGGTGGGTGGTATACCCCATAATATAATATCAGTAATAATATATCATAATATAATATAATATAACATATTATAATATGATATATTGGGGATATAATATATTCATTTAGGCATGAAAACCCCGTTGTGGCATAGTACATTATGTATGCAATCATTTTTCTTGTATGTGTCCTATGCATTGTTCATTATGTATCAGCATAATAAAGTTATTATTTAAAAAAAGGTCATCACCTTATCGCAATTGAGAACTGTTTGCGCGTGGGATTTGGTAAAAACATCGTACAAAACATTATTCATCATAAATACAACCTTTATTACGAATATGTTATGAAAACTTTATTCACACGCGTTCACATTTTTTGTTTGTTTCAAATGTTGTCGCATCTTTTGATGATAAAAGTAAAGAGTAAAGTATATGATAAATAAATAAATAAATAAATTTATTCACACCTCATTAAATGTAGTCTTGCACTCTCTCGAATTGCAAATACATATGACGTCACCCTGCCGGAGAGGTCTCTCAGGAGACATCACTGAAACAAATAATATTAATAATAATAATATTATTATTATTATTATTATTAATAATCACTGAAAGAAATAATATATGAGAAGTTATGAGAAAGAAAAGATATTAGATCACACATCCAGGACATGATAATCGTTTTTTTACAAGAGTCTCTACTTATCATCAAGTTCGAGTTCTATCGTTTTATTTAGTGTCTCAGAGGCGAAGTTACGAGCAAGATCCCCAAGTGTCTGACATACTCTTTCATATTGTGTGCTAATAAGTAAAATTTAAATGTAAATAAGTAAAGTAATCTTAAGTAAATGGTTTAAAATGAATATTGCAAGAAATGGTTACCCACCAAATGGTTTGTCGAGTAGCGACCGTAACACAGCTCGCTGGAATTCCTCGGCTGTACCATTGTCAAAATTGGCCGCTTTCACCAATGGCAACAGGATGTGCATCGGACGATCATTTCTGCAACAAATTTATAATTTATATCTTCTCTAAACGGATCAAAAAACGAGAAGATAGCTCATAATATATATTGAGTGAAAACATTAAAGAAGAGATTAACAGCAAATTACTTTTTCACAGTTTTTAGAGTATTACAAAAGATCGAGGAATTGGCAAGATCATTTATCCATTTATATATTTATTATAAAAATGCAGGATTATGTGTTCTACACAAGCTTATTAGGTAAAGTGTAAACAATCCTAATGATATTACTACTATACAAATATAAGTGTAAACAAATAAACAAATAAATAAATAACCTGTATTTGTTATCAGCCAATTCGATTGCGACTTCGCGATGTTGTTCTGAAGAATAAAGAGTGTGAAAAATAAAATCAAAAAAAATCAAAACCATAACTAGCTCTTACACACAACATTTTCACATCCTCATAATTCGAGGATCGACACACTACCAAAAATCCTGTGAGTTCGCCGAAAAAAGTATGTCTACGTTGAAAATTGAATGTTGTATGCACCAGCTTCAGTGTTTGGGTAAACTCGATAAAACTATAATCCTGTACTGTTTTCCTTTCATTGCATCAAAACGTAGGAATATTAGCCTACTATAACCTGCTAACTTATTGTTACTATCCCGCACTATGTCTCGTTGAAAGCCACACAAATTACAATTTAATTGTGAAAAATCGATATAAACGTACATACCAGGTACCATAAGTCCCAGTCGCGCTGATAGCTCATCGAGCGTCAGATTGGCAGGGTCGATTTGTCCAATCTCCGCCAACGATCTATTCAGCTGAAAGCAGCACTAATTAGGCTTCATACATCAATCAGAGATTAGGATTAACATTTAGATTTATCAAGCAATATCTCGGTTTCTAATAGAGATATCTCTCTAAATGCATCATGTGAGATATAAGAGATAGAAACAAGATCTTATGCTGATAGTCACTTAGAGACATTAACTTGGACAAGCTAGATGATCGATCAAGAACAATTGCAACATTTGCACAAATTGTACCATATTTACAGAAAAGTAATATATCAAGTGTTGTTTATGTACAGATAGATCTATGTCTCCACTCTGTCAAACAACAATGAATGTCTAGACAATACATTCATTATGCATCGTTTGATTAGTGTCCATACCCTCGTTCCCCTGAGTATCTGTCTAATAAGCTATCTAGCTTATCACGCCTCAATACTAATATACAACATCTACAGTAAAGTAAGAACGAACGAACCCTTTTGTATAGTCCATCCATGTGTTGTAGATCCGCCATGTTTTCAAGGATGTATGATGAACATCCCATCAGAACCGTCGACAAGACGAGAGCTGTAATATCCATGTAAACGATGCAAATCCATCAGTAGCCTGGGAATTACCTGTCGATGGGAACGAGAGAAGCCCCATGACTGGCTGCACTGGTTTAGCCAATCTCGAGGACAGAAAACCCCTGAAAATATGAGAGAATTCCAATGGTAAGGGAGATGAAGTGGACAGAAGAAGACTGTATGTACAGAAGACGTGAGAATGAAGATAACGGCAATATCGACTTATACGATACTGAGAAAACAAGAGGAAACGAGAGAGAGAGAGCGACGGAGCGAAGAGAAAACCGGCAGCCGCATCGCGCCATCTGCTTTTATGGTGCGCGTCGCGGCAGCCGCCGTTTCTTTGTTCTATTCAACGGACCGCTCGACTTTGCGGAATTCATTTTAATTTTAAAAGTATTTTTACTTCTATTTTCCCTCTTCCGACATGGACGTTGATCTCGAAAGTGTCGAGATTGTGTTCGCACAGAAATTGGCCTCCGGCGAGCCCACCGTACGAGCACATGCTCTCAGGGAACTCCATAAATGGCTAAAGCAACAATCAGCAAAGAAACGTAAGTTTAAAGGCTTTTTTTTCTTCATTTTCCTTACTTTCTGTGCTTAAATCATATACTTTCTAGCTTTCGAAGAAGAGGATCTAACGAGGTTATGCAAAGGTCTTCATTATGTGATGTGGATGCAGGACAAAATGATTCTACAGGTATTTTTCGTTTTCTTTTTTAAACATTTATTGTAACATATTGTAACATTTACGTTTAGGAAGAGATGGCTGACTCTATCGCTGGCCTGTTCAATATCTTCGAGAACATCGACGAGAAAGCCAGGTATACTACTGATTCGGACAAAGGAGAAACTGTCAAATAATTTAATTTAATTTAATTTATCAAACATAAATCCGTATTTTTTTCGTTATAGATACATCAAATGTTCGCTTAAATCGATCAGCAAGGAGTGGCCTCATATTGATAAGTGGAGAATGGACAAGTTCCTCATGGTAGGATTGCTAAACCCACAATTACTTTGCGAGAATACCCACTTTGCCCACTGTTATTCTGCTCATAATGTCTCGAATTTCAACAACAAGTGCATTGAGTAGCATACCAAAAGGCCGCTTTTTTGGACTTTTTTGTTGGCATTTTCCTTCACAATCATCGAGATTTGATTACTTTAATGCAAAATTCCATTAAGTACAAAGTGTTCCTGCGCACATGTGCTTAGATAAATTATTATTATTATTATTAATCTTATAATTATTATTATTATTAAAATACAACTAATTCCAGATGATGCGTCGTATCATTCGTGTCACTTTCGCCTATCTTGCGAGTAACTCATGGGAAAAGTCGATTACTGAGAAGATATGGGCTGCATTCAAGGAGACTGTGATGTCTAATGGTGAGCAATATTGATTATTATTTATTTATTTATTTATTTATTTGTTTGTTTATTCCATCAAATATATGTTCGTAAAGATACTACTGGGAAACAAGGAAGATGTACTCCCGTCGTATATAAGCGATTTCGATTTTGGTTCTTTTCATAACTTATGAATGATAAGAAAAGGGATTAGGGACGAATTCGAGAAACTTTAAACGTGATTTTGCTATGGAGATTTGAAAACACTGCACGAAAAAAAACCCTTTGGAGGAGAGACAACTAATATAAAATAGTATTAATTACGCCGTGATCAATAAATATTCATGATAATTGTTATTTCTATCTGTTTTAATTCTTTGATTCCTGAGCGTCTCTCACTGTAGTGAGCAAACAGCGAGCGTATATTTATCGATATACTTAAGCCTCTAGGGTAGCATGCGTCTATAATTAGTTGGGAAGATTAATAGTACATGTGTTCAGAATTATCCGTTTTGATAATTATAGCTTTAATAACTTTAATTTTAAGTGCTGATCGTACATGGTTAATATAATAATATTTATGCGTTTTCGAGAAAACACGATACAGAAAAGAACGAATAAAATGTGTGAGTGAGATGAACAGGTAGAAATGATGAAAACGATTGTTGGTGGTTGCCCACCCACCCGATATTAATTTCCAGCGGAAAAGGTTGCCCACGTATGATTCTGATGTCCCGAAATTGCTTGAATCTTACCCTTTTATGAAGTGTTTGATTGATTTTTTTTAGACAAATCTTTCCACGATGCCATCAAGTACCACTTTGCGTCACTATTCCTCGACGAATTGGATCTCGCAGGTGAATAATAAATAAATAAATAAATAATTTCTAAATATAATAATAATATATTTGTGGTATCTTGGAAAAAATATGAACATAATGATATTTCTGAGCATACATGGGTTTTCACCATAGAAACGTACTGTGTTTATAGAGAGGCAACTTTTATTTCTACTAAATAATAATAATAATAATAATATTAATAATAATAATAATAATAATATTAATAATAATAATAATTGCGATTCAGGCAACATCAGTGACTCCCGTGTGACCGATCTGATTGGAACATTCACTGAGATGCTCACGACCAATATATCGTATGTAACATTTTATAATAATAATAAATAATAATAATATTAACTATAACAATTTCTTGATGATAATATCACACTCCAGATCTTGTGGTTTCACTGCTTACATGTTAGGTGATCCTGATGACATAGCTCGAATGGCTACGTTACAGATTTGCGAAATGCGGTCACGCTTCGTAGTTTGCAACGTACTTTTCGACCTATGCTTAATAAATAGTGTTAAACTGTAATAAAATCAAAAATAATTATTTAATATAATTAAATAAAATCAACGAATATAAACATCTTGTTGTAGAGAGTATTTTTGAGATCTATTTAGTCTTACTTTATTCGCTTGTATTCTTTCATGCAGAGCTTCTCTATAAATATATTTATATCCCTTGTAGTGACTACATCTTCTCCTCGGTCATCGATGAGATATTCAAGACCATTCTGCACGCGGTGAGTGATGAAATGGTCAAGGATGAAGATGAAGGAGAGGAGGAGGAGGAGGATGAAGGAGAGGAGGAAGAAGAGGAAGAAGAAGATGATGATGATGATGAAGAAGAAGGAGCAACGAAGGGTGATGAGGATATGGAGAAGTCCGAGGGAGAAGGCTCCAATGGAATCAAGGTATACGGTGGATGGGGGGGGGGGGTACTGTAGAGTATCGATATTGGGTTATGTGGGGTACTGTAGGAATCATACATTTTCTACGTCCTCACAAGATTTTCTACTAGGTCAATATAAAAACGTTATTGTTTACTTATGGTATTTATTCGTATAAAATTTATATAGTGGGCATTATGAGGGGAGTATGAAAATACACGGTGTGGAATTAATCGATATCGGATTATATGGGATACTGTAGAATCAATCGATCGATATATGCGATTTCAGTTTGACTATGTGGCGATTGGCAAGCTGCTGTTCGAAGTGGGAAAGAGACCGGATGTGAAGAGCAAGAGAAGAGGAAGACTGTATGAGATGTCGAAGAAGTGGGTGTTTTACTTGTAATAATAATAATAATAATAATAATTATTATTATTATTGTTATTATTATTATTATTATTGTTATTATTCCTTGTATTCAATATTATGATGAATAGTCTGTTTTTTTTTGTGCGTTATATTGTAGTTCAATTTTCGAAATATGCTGGGCCGATTTAGAAAAATCGTTATTTTGCGCTTAAATTGAGGTTTTATATGGTTGAGTTTCGGATTATGCCGGAATGAAAATGTATGGTCGTTACGTACTCCATTTGCGATTATCGCTGCCATAGGTCGAAAAGTACGTTACAAACTACGAAGCCTAACCGCGTTTTAAGCCAAAAATCCCCGAAAAATTGAAAAACCTGACCGCATTTGGGAGTTTTTCCTGAATACCCGACCGGATTTTGAGCCGAAAATCCCGAAAAATCATAAACCCTGACCGCATTTTGAAAATGTGTAACGTAGCTATTCGACATATGTCGCTGCCTGTTAGCTACGACGAAATGCTTAATCGCGTTGACAACCCGTTGATTTCTTGTCGCATTTTAATGATTAGAAGAGACTGGGTCTAACCGTGATGATATACTTTCCCTTGCGGCGGATCTCAAATTATATACTATCAGAATATAATAGATATCCAGTAAGCGTCTCTCACTCACGATAGGTACCGTAAAGGAGAGTTTCAAATTAACTCGTGGTGTGCCTTTTTTAAATCTCTCTGACCACCCGGAGATTTCGCGTCGCATTTCAGTGTTTAGTAGAAGTGAGAATGAGTGCGATGTTATGAGACTATTAGATATAATTTAAACATCTCACCATAGGTACAGTAACCCTAATTGGCTACTGTAATCATACAGAATTGGCTACCGTAATCATGCATAATTGGCTACCGTAATCCTACAGAATAGGCTACCGTAATCATACAGAATTGGCTACCGTAATCATACAGAATAGGCTACCGTAATCATACAGAATTGGCTACCGTAATCATACAGAATTGGCTACCGTAATCATACAGAATTGGCTACCGTAATCATACAGAATAGGCTACCGTAGTCATTCAGAATAGGCTACCGTAATCATACAGAATAGGCTACCGTAATCATACAGAATAGGCTACCGTAATCATACAGAATTGGCCACCGCAACCGTACAGAATATGCTACCCTAATCATACAGAATTGGCTACCGTAATCCTACAGAATAGGCTACCGTAATCCTACAGAATTGGCTACCGTAATCACCCATAATAAGCTACCGTAATCACCCATTCCATTCAAGATTCGATCGTGCCGCGAAGGGACTCGATCCATTCGGCGAACCGGCGGTGGACACGATCAAGAGGGCTGTCTCGAAGCGGGAGTTCAATAATGCTGTCCAGGTTATTTATTTATTTATATATTTAATTATTTATTTATTTATTTATTTATTTATTTATTTATTTATTTATGCGAAATATACGTTAAAGGCACACCCCGAGCTAATTTGAAACACTCCGCTATTGCAATGATCTCCCGAGCTTTCTCTGGCTACGAGAGAGCATTGCCAGAGCGGAGAGTGAAATTAGCTGATGTTGTAGTCTGAAAAGAAGACTCATTGTGGCTCAGTTTCTGTGATATTTGCCTTTGAAACAAAGGGTATTAAGTAATGTATTAGCATATCCAAAACGCAGTAACGCACACGTAGACTCTGTTCAAAACTCGCGAAAAAAAATAGAAAAACATACAAAGCTCTCCTTGCAAAGTTTACACACTCTTTCGCCTCTTTTGAACACCACATTCTACTATCTAGCTATTATCTATTGTTCTATTATTATTTATATTATGGATCTCATCCCGTTCCTTGCTCTCTAACCAGCTTCCCTTCTCCATCTTCTTTTGTATAGCCTCGTGTGCAACCCAATACCCACTGCTTTGCTCTAACCCCCGAGATTACCTCCCTTCCCCCGATTACCCCCCTACCTCCTCTTCCCCATCCCCCTACTCCAATCGCCTCCCCTCTCCTCCCTCCCCTCCCCTCCCCTCCCCTCCCCTCCCTTCCCTTCCCCTCCCCTCTCCTCCCTTCCCCTCCCCTCTCCTCCCTTCCCCTCCCCTCTCCTCCCTTCCCCTCCGCCCTCCCTTCCTCTGTCCTTGCCTCCCCGTCCCATCTCTTCTCATCTTCGTTCTTGTTCGCCATGTATATTTATTAGCTCCCGATGTTTGCAGAAGGCGGTGTCGGCGGAGCTGAGGAAGCGAAAGGGCAAGGAGTCGGGCAGACGACTGAGGAAGAGTATGAAGAGGTACGGTATGGGTACGGTACGGTACGGTATGGGTACGGGGGTACGGTACGGGTGCATTGTGGGTACGCGGGTCAGGTTGGCTTAAAACGTGAATGTGCCTGGTATGATTCTGATATTGAATCGTGGATGTCTTGGTCTATTTATTAAAGGGTAACAAAAATGTTAAAATATAGCGAACTCCATTTTTTTTCATGTTGATTAGATGTTTCAGTAGTCTTATTGATTGATCAAGTCACATGATCAAGTCAATGCGGTTGATTCTCTCTCAAAAGTAGTTATTAGTAATTTGATGATTGAAATGCATGAAACCCCCGAAAATCATACACATAAATTGCTTTATTCGACCTGTTGATTGGATGTCTCAAGTATTCCTATTGGTTGATCGTCACTAGATCAAGTCAATGTGACGTAATCTCGGTAAAATATGAAAGTCACTTGATTGGAGGGGAAGACATTAGCGAGAGGGGTTGTTAGATTCGAACTTGATGGTTGACGAAAAAAAGAGAGATGAGAGGAGTAATATTGGTTATGGGCCGGCTGATTTGCGAGAACCGGTTATTGTATTGTAGCTATAGTGTGGTCGTTGGTCGTATATACTCTTATTAGGCGTGTTGTGTATACCACCACTTACTGACAAAGTAATGCGCTGAATTTTTGTGATGTGAGGAGTTGGCTAATCTGCGTTTTTGGGGGTGATCACGACGTTACAGTATGCCTTGTTAGTGTGAATTTTCCGGCTGCCTTTAACCGATTCGTTGACAACGCGCGGACCTCCATCAACCTGTACTAATTACATATCTGCTCTCTCTCATTTGTTATGGTGGGAATAAGGAATAAAGAACATTCTACCATTCGTGGTAGATCACGATAGTTACAGTATGCCTTGTGGATGCAAAGGCTACAGTACCCCGGAACACCTACCATAATCTGGGTGTTTCGTTGCAGGACCAACGAGGCCTTCCTCACTGGAGCGCTGCCCGATATAGAGAAGTCCTCGTTCACTCCCTCCGAGAAGAAGTTCAAGCTGGGAGACAAGAAGAAGAACACTGACAAGGTTTCTTTTTCTTTTCTTTTCCTTTTCTTTTCCTTTTCTTTTCTTTTTCTTTCATCCATACATGGGCGCCAACATGGGGGAGCCCCTGTAAAATTAGGGCTTTTCGAAAATTTGTGGTGCACACGGTAAAAATTTTTTCCCTCCTCTTTCCTTTTCGTGACTTTTAACAGAGCATCATGCTTACTATTCTTAACCTTCTTTTGAACTTCATCCTTGTCTTTGCTTTTGCCAACGTTCTCTTCAGTGTTCTCTCGTTGACAAAAACCAATCATTGTTCAAACTGAAGAGATCGTCGACAAAGCTCCAATCGTTGAAGTTATTTTTTTACCGTGGGCACCACAAATTTTCGAAAACGTTTAGGTGAATTTTTTTGAAAAAAAGTGAAAGTCCCCTGTAAAATTAACCATTTCTCCATTGAATGCCCCCCCCCCCCCCCTGTAGAATCGAGCTCCAGGTACCCCTCCCATTTATGCTTTCATCACACGCGTTTCATTATATATTCATGAATGAATACGAATAAATATTATTATTTTAAGGGAAAGAAGAGTGGTGGTAAGGGGCAGAAGAGCGCGAATGGAGCGAAGAGGAAGGGAAAGGTTGGTAGTTTATTTATTTAATTCATTTTATTTTATTTATACCATAAAGATAATAAGTAAAAACGATTTCTTCACTACCATTGCATTTTCAAGTTTTTTATCTCAGTTTTTTTTTGTTTTGCACTAAAAATAATACTGTAATATATCATTTTTAGCGATAAATATTGAAATAAAATAATTATGTAATATACTAATTTTACCGAAAAAAAAAACAAAAATAATTATGTGATATATTATTATTACAACGAAATATCAATAATTTTGTAAAATATATATTAATGTAATTAATTTAATTATAAGGTAGCCAAGACGAAGACGAGTCTGAAGAACTACGCTGGACCCGTGGGCGATAAGGGACCGAAGAAGGCTGGTGGAGGAGGAAAGGTGAGAGGAATAAATATTTTAAAAATAATTTAATTATTTATTTATTTATTTATTTATTTGTCGTACTTCTTGAAGAATTTAATTATGTGAAAGTTGTTGGTTAGTTCCCTAAAATTCTGTGAAAGATGAGGAATGCGTGTTGAAACCAATAAGCAAAATAGGTCAGCACTTGCTGCTAGTGAGTGTCCGCTAGTATATCTTTGTGCTTTATGAGCGTGGAATGTTAAAGCCATACATGGACGGGCATTGCCGCTGGAAATGAAAATCGGGGGGGGGGGTCGGAAGCAAAAAATTTAGCATTTATACGTCATATTGAGTGATTTTTTTCGGAAAATCGGGGGGTCGTATGCCAAAAATCGGGGTTGTATTCCCGCTAGCGGCAGTGGTGCCCATGTATGGTTAAAGCTACACCCGAGCTAATTTGAAACTCTAAGCTCTGGCAACGCGCTCTCTCGCTTTCTTTGTCTGCGAGAGAGCGTTGCCAGAGCGGAGAGTTTCACAGTAGCTCGGGGTGCCCATCTCTAAGCATTGATCTGATGTGAAGTTTACTTTAAGTTAGACACTAATACTATTTGTTGGTAATTGATCTTTGATCTTTATCAATGATACCAATTTCAGGTGGGCAAGAAGGGCCGCAAGTAGATCCGTCTAGGAGATGATGCCTGTTACATTATTGATTTATTGATTTATCGATTGATATTCCTCCTTGTTTTGTTGTTGTTCCGCTCTAATTGTTTGTTGTTGTTGAATGTTGAATGAAGATCTTGTTATGGCTGTCGTGGTTATGTCCCTACTATAGATAGACTCTACATATAAGTATGATGAATGAAGTCATGCGTGGCGAAAGTTACAGAGCACCACAAGTTTTTAAGTCTATTAATGCAATTCCAATAATATTATGATTCACACATGGTGCAGGATTACATCGATCGCAACAAGTTTGTTTTTTTTTGTGAAAATTTTAAGACAATCTTTTTTTATTCTCCTTTTTGGCTCTGCTCTAGAAGCCCGCCCGCCTATAAAAACCTACCTCGGGTCTCTGGTCAGTCTGACCCCATCCCGGGGATGAGAGCTCTGTGCCCCTCAGACCGCTACCATAGGAGAGGTCGTGGCTGGGTCCCTCTCTCTAAGTATGATGACTGAAGTAACTTTGTCACGCGTGTAGTGAAAGTTATAGAGTTGCGCCACTAGTTGTTAGAATAGCCTACGTATATATATATAGTTCATAATGGAGGATGAAGGTAAACATTGGGCAAGGGTGGAACGAGAAATCCTATAGGCATACACACAACATGCGATAGGTAGAGGTAGGAATGAGAGGGAGGGATGGAACGGTTTATTGGTGATTACGGTAGGTAGTAACGAGATTTTTTAATAATAATTATAATTTTTCATCATAGCTAGGCAAAAGATTGATGAACAATGAATGTGTAAAATGAGAGATCAAGAAATGAGAGATTTGGGACAAAATGTGAAGCGGGGTGGTGTACCTGTTGATTTCGCGTTTCCGAGAGATGTCTTGAGCGAGTGGCAATCCGTGCACATCAATGCATACGAAATGTACAGATGGAAAAAAACTACGTAATTCTTGACGTGATATAGATATTGGGCTTTTTGCTATGCGTAGCCTATGCAATGTGTGAATCACTACGATTATGGAACTGCATTAATAGACTTAAAAGGGGAAGTAGTTTGTTTTGTGAGTGACAATTTAATGGTCCACTTCATACCCTTTTTGCGTCTACGAAGAGGATTGAGAAGTAATGAGAGTTCGATACCTCATCGTCTACCTCTACCTCTACCTCTACATATGCCTCTACCTATGCCTCTCCCTCTGCCTTCTCCTTTACCTCTACCTCTACCTCTACCTCTACCTCTACCTCTACCTCTACTTCTACAACTACCTTTACCTCTACCTCTATCTCAACCTCTACCTCTACCTCTACCTCTTCTTTCTACTCCAACCACTGTATCTTTACCAACAACCCAGTAATCCCTCTCTCTCATTTTCCTCCGAGTTTGCTACTTAGTGGAAAAAAGATAGAGAACCTTCAGAGAGAGAGAAATAATGGTAGAGAAACTAAAGTGAGCGGGTGGAGGAGATTTAGGTGTTTGTTAGGTTTAGGTAGGGAAAAGTGGGCGGGGTTTATGACCTCATCTAATCTACCCTCTCCACTAGACATATATAAGCGAGGGTAGGACACACAGTCTGAGTCGTCATATTTGTAAGATTGATCTCTAAAACGTTTCCAACACAATCCATTTTTGATATCTCGCTTTGTTATTTTCTAATCTCACTTCTACACTCATTCATTCATTCATTTATTGTTTATCACACGTTTGCGTATTTATATATTATTATTTATTATTAGACGTTGCGGCCGAAACACCATAGGGCACATTATTATCTGACTCCTACGATATCGTTTTATTCATTGTGCATGCGAAAATAAACCTATACATCTATTAATGTTATTAATTAAATTATTACTATTATTAGACATGGAGCGCATGGGCAGTCTGGTGATTCCTGATTTCGGACTGAAGACCAATGATATAAAGTATCTGAAGATGGAAAGTGTGGTGAGGGGAAGGGGAGCCGATCGACTCAAGCATCTCGATCTGGAAGGTGCGTCATGTTTTATTTGTTTATTATTATTATTGTTTATTATTTACCTCCCCTCGATTAAATGTGACAACAAGTGACCTTATGCACTTATTTATTTCTTGTTGAGTGGTTGTGCACAATATTTAATTTTCTACGTTATATTTTTTTTATATTGCGCCATTTTTTTTTCAAATTCCAGTTATTTTAGAAAAGTTTCAGTGGTCAGTGGATTCTATATTGTGGTGGTTCATTACTGAAACAATAATTTTGTATCTTAAACACTTGTCTATTATTAATTTCTACCTTTGATGAATCTGCGCATCCGAGTGGACTTTCATCATTTTTTGACTAGAGTTTCACCATTTGCGTTTCACATGTTTGTGTTCCTTTAAAGCACATACCGAGCTAATTTATAACTCTTTGCTCTGGCATGGCATGCTCTCTTGCTTTCTCTGTCCTCGAGAAATAATAATAATAATAATAATAATAATAATAATAATAATAATAATAATAATAATAATAATAAATTTATCACGTCAAGCGATCCTCATTGTCCAGCAATTATCCATGATTGGTGATGATGATTATTATGCGATTGGTCCAGCGATTATTATCCTCGAGAAAGTGTTGCCAGAACGGAGAGTGTCAAATTTGCTCGGGATATTGCGTCTAGATATTCGATGTGCAGTTTGTTGTTAAAAAATCGTTCGAACTGGCTATGCTCACAATGAGTTATCTTTGTATTTATGATATCGTTGTGCTTAGTTATAAAATAGTTGGGCTAGCAGACCCAAGTTTTCACATGCTATGGCATAACTACCAAATACTATCAAAAATAATTGCATCGATCTCGATAAGGCATTCTGGCACATTATTAGCTAACCCATATATTTTAAAATGATACATCTAAACTGCACGCAAACCCATAATTGTATATATATAAATGTAATATAATGTAAATAACATAATATATAATATAATTTACATTATTAAAATAATCAATTAAAATTTCAAGGTCGCTGGATCCTTTCCGGTTCTTCGATTCCCTACATCTCCGCGGCCTTCAATCACTTGGAAAGACTGAACGATTCCTCCCTTCCCATGAGAGATATCAGGCATGCATTTTCAGCGAAATTACTGAATTTTTTGTATATAGTGGCTCGATTTAGAAAAAAACCTTATTTTTCGCTTAAATTGTAATCTTTCGCATGGTAAAAGAGCCATATAGATATAGTGGGGCAACCCTAAAAATAAGCCGTATATAGTGGGTCAATCCTAAAAATGAACCGCATATAACTAGGTCAATCCTAAAAATGAGCTTTATATAGTGGGTCGATCCTCACGCTGTGAGGGTATGAAAATATATAAATAAACAAACAAATAAATAAATAAATAAATAAATAAATAAATAAATAAATAAATAAATAAATATGATATCAGGGACGAGCCACTGGATGCCATAGGAATGGTCGGATGGACCAAGTCGTCAATCGATGCGGAGCCCAAGGCTACGGAGAAGCGATCACAGACGCTGCCTAGAAGTGAGTTCTCCGAATTTCAAAACTTAGTATACTTACAAGGGAAGCACAACTGGAAACGGAAACGATTCCGAAATTTGCCTATATAGGTGGATAGGGTTGGGTGGGAGATGTCCAAAAGTGGTTTCAAAAGTAGCACCGCTGATCTACTAATCGATATTTTCAATCGATATTTCTTAACCCATTTACGTTTAAAATATCCTACGAGTTCCCCAACTTTATTTTCTTTGTTTTTTCGTCATTTCCAAGCTTTAACATGAAAATAGAACATTTTGAAAGAAGAGAAAAAATTTTTAGGCTGAAATTGGACGCGCGTGTTAAAATATATCGATTGAAAATATCGATTAGTAGATCTGCGGTGCAACTTTTGAAACCACTTTTGGACATCTCCCACCCAACCCTATCCACCTATATAGGTAAATTTCGGAATCGTTTCCGTTTCCAGTTGTGCTTCCCTTGTTAGTATAGTAACTTAGTATACTATAGTAACTTTGCATAGTAACAAGAGATCACAAACGCTGCTTAGAAGTGAGTACTCTGGTATTAAAATGTAGTCTTCATTTTCACTTTAAATACACTTGTAAGTCTACTTCGAGTGGTGCATGCACTGTAATGCATTTCGTCAAATGTTCTTTCACTTGAAGCAGGCCTAAAGTAAACTTCAAGTCTGTGAAATATTTTAAGAAGTCTTTAAGTTTTGAAATACCAGAGGGGCATCAGCTGTGTAAGATAATATACGATTTATAACAATGATGGTGCGGAATAAATGAAGAAATCGAGAAAGAAATCACAAGAAGCCTTTATAAATTAACTAACAACGTGTGTTAAAGGGAGCGTAACCTCACTCAGTGGTCTCTTCAACGCGCTACGCTCTCTCGTTGTTAGAGAACAGAGAAATAGTGTGCGCGATGAAGAGACCGTTGAGTGAGGTTACGCTCCCTTTAAGGAACACCACTGCGCGAGAGCCAGCGCGAGGTACGAGTCGAGAAGAAAGTGGAGCCAAGAGAGCCGGTGCCTTATCGATCTGCCGGATACGGTAAACTGATCTTTGATCTGTGATCTTGATCTTTGATCTTTGATCTCAGGTGATGCTCACGAACGTCGTCGCCTGTCCATATCATCTGATCGTTCTCGTTCTGCCTCTCCACAAAAGGGACTTCGTCTGTCACCCGAGCAGGGAAGGGACTACGGTTACACCTCGGCCTCACCCTCGCCCAGGAACAATGGTAATAATAGTTTAAATATGCAAATGCACACACAGAAAATCACTCTATATGAGAATTATTATTCAATAGACTTTCACTGCGGAATTCTTCTGCATAGATAAGGCAATTCAACAATGGTAATAATCGTTTCGACCCCAAGCTCATTGTACTCTCCGCATTGGCAATACTCGCTCGTAGACAGAGAAAGCGAGAGAGTGCGGCCAGAGCAGAGAGTTTCAAAATAGCTTGGGGTGTCGGTTTAATGCAAATACACTCTAGAAAAATCACTCTATATGAGAATTATTCAATAGACTTTAATTATTTTTTTCGGAATTCTTCCCCGTAGATAAGGCAATTCGGCCCTTATGAGAGGCAACAGAGTCTTCAACGTAACCAACTCTTGATAAATGCGATGAAATGGATGAGGAAAAAATTCCATAGTGAGAAACTATTAGGAACTTTTTTCTCCGCGTATGGAACCTAACATGGCATGTTATCGTTTGATCTTTGATCTTTGATCTTTGATCTTTAATCCTTCTATGATTTGATGCATGCTACGCAGACCTGACCGATCCATGGCGCCCGCCTCACCGTACACAAGGGCTCAATTCTCGGCCTTCGTCGCGTACCCGACTCTACGATACCGATTTCGATGATGCACTGATCAAGAGAAGTGGTAATATCGATTACTTGTCACGATATACTAATCAATAATGATCAGTTACCGTATTCGACTGGTAATATCGATTACTTGTCACGATTAACTAATCAATAATGATCAGTTACCGTATTCGACTGGTAATATCGATTACTTGTCACGATTAACTAATCAATAATGATCAGTTACCGTATTCCAATCAATCAATTCTATCAAATCAGGCAATAGATGCTCAGATGAGGATGGGTCTATTCATCATAGGTTGCATTCCACCAGTGTCCAGCCTGATTTGATAAAATTGATTGATTGATTGATTGATTGATAAACGGTATTCCCCTCCTTGGTTACTGTGTAACCCACTCTTTTGTAGGAGAGAATCGCCAGTATGCAGATGAGCTGAAAATAAACACCAAGGGAGGTTTGTGCGATTTCAGTTCAGTTCAGTTTACGATCGATACCGTAATCCAGCATGAATACAGTAATCCCTCTAGGTTACACCGAGAAACGCCAGTACAGCATCAGTCCGCGATCACTCGGATCCGCTGGAGAGAGTCCTTATGGGTACGGTAATCCTATTGATTGATTTATGATTATTAAAGAAGGAGACCCTTGAGTTTGCATGACCGGCTCTCGCCCCAATTAACACGGGTATTATTGTTTACATTTTAATTTATACCTTCAATACGCATAGCATCCTTCAAACATATCATGAAACAATATGAAATATGTATTTCGGTGCGTGTGATGAATCTCTACCATTATACAAGAGCAGTCTTATTACGAAAAAAACTCGAGGGTCTCCATCTTTAAGTAGACAAGATAGATGTTTAATTTATTAAAACGTTTAATCTACTCCATTCTGGCTTCACATAGAAAAAATCTATATTAAAATTATCATGACAAGAATCACTAAGCTATACATGCACATAGTAAGTGTTAGCGTAAGTAACGATTAAATATATTGGATAAATAAATAAACAAATAAATAAATAAATAAATAAATAAATAAATAAATAAAGTATTTAAGTTCCGAACAAGGCTCTCCGGATCTTCGCGATCGAAACGCCGATGAAGTCCTTGTGATGGCATATCACATGTCCAAGAGTAGATCAGACTCGCCCCGTGTGCAGAGAAGAGACTGGATTCGTCAGTAACGACCCTCATACTTATCCCCTAATGTTGTGTTAAAATCTTGGAAAAGTAGATGGAAAAGTGAAAAGTAGTGTTTATTTTGTGATTGTAAAAGTTGTTGGAAAAGTAGTATAGCTTCGTAATCGATAAACTTTTACAATTAAAACCCTTTACGCGAGTGTTGGATTGCTACTTTTCCGACTACCTTTACAATCACAAAATAAACACTACTTTTTACTTTTACATCTACTTTTCCAGCATTTTAACATCACATAAGTCATCTATCCTTATCCTTTTGTCAGTAACGACCCTAATACTTATCCCCTAAGTCATCTATCATTATCCATAAGGCACCAAGCCTCTATTCACTGCCTTTTAATTAAAATCGACTTTCTACCTTAATCTACTCGAAAAGAGTATCGACCAGATATTGATTCACTATTCTGTACATTTATTATCGTAATAAAGGAACTTCACTATATGGTTACTGTTTTCAGTGTGAAGCATGGGAAAATGAAGATTACTGCATCCAAACCGGTGTTGATCTTCATTCTGAAACTGTCCACTATTAATTCAGGATAGTGAGCAGCCAGTAATTTGTGCGAAAAAAAGAGATCCAAATTGTTTTGAAAGCTTATCACTACGAAACATCGAATGAAAACATTTTTTTCTTGAATTTATCAATTCAACAAAGACTATCCACGATCCATCACAAGTTTCACAAAGTGACATTTATGCAAGACAAACATGTGCACCTGAATCGAATGTTGGTATTATTTGATCACACAGGAGTGTTCGGAATGGGGTGTCCCTAAATGACGGCCGCGGCCACGGCCCGACGGCCCCCGCTTGAAATATCGCTTATTTTCTTTGATTTGGATAAAATATGTCAAAAGAACGGAGCCGATACAGATTCTGTACTCAAAGGCCTTCGAATCGACGGATATCGGTTAACAATCTTGGAATATAAAAAAAATTTTAAAAAATATATTTAAAAAATATTTTAAAATAAGTTTTTGTAAGACGAGAACCGACTGCATCATAACCGGAAGCTAAATACCGTATGAGAACTGAGTAATGAGAACCCACTAGACGTGTTGTTCCAATATTTCAAAATAAACTGGATAAAAACTTAGCGGCCATTTGGCGTTAATTGTCAGATGATCATTAACACAAAATTCTTATCAATATAATAATATCACCCCCCCCCCCCCCTCCCTAAATGACGGCCCGACGGCCCATTTATGAACATTAGTTTGATATTTAATTCCTCATTTCTGTCAACTGCCATGTACTTTCGTGACTCAAGCCAAGTACGTGGACTATCAATAAATTAGTTAGCTTGTGAAATAGCGAATGTAATAATGAGACACAAAAAGAGCTCGTTTGATTCTGACTATCACTTCAAAATGTCACAATAAATAGTCCTTTTCTTTGATAAATATCTTGGTTAAATTGATTTGCGGATACCTGTGTTCTTGGTTCAGGTCAATACGTACTCTGGTATTTCCAAACTAGTAGTTTACTTATATTTCCCACTAGCCGTAGACTTGCAAGTCTACGGCTAGTTAAACGTAAGTTTACTAGTAATGGCGTAAAGTACATTTCGTCAAATGTTCTTTCACTTGTAGTAAACTAACAGTAAACTGCTAGTCTGTGACGTCACGTAAGTAAACTACTCGTTTGGAAATACCAGAGTAACCTAATTTCGTGTCCATGCCTCTCCATCCAACTCATCTGACATCGGACCTCGGACGGGAAACTTTTAAACCTTTTCACATTTAAGATATCAGAGATCAAAGTTCAAAGATCAGTTCTTAAAATGGAGTCTGCCAAGAAGTGTGTGAACCCATAGAAAAAACTGTGTGAACCGCGTCTGTCTGAACGGCGCGATCCTGAAACTTCCTAGTTTTATCGGCCTCGGCCGGATACGATCCGCGACATATCGGAACGATATATTGTTGGAGTGACAGCATCTATCTGAACTTTTGTCTGAACTATCACTTCTATGTTTCCCTCACTCCTTTCCAATGCCATCATCGTTAGTGGAATACGAGCAAAAGAATTTGAGACGATGCTCTTACTCACTCGGTCGCCACTTCCACTCTTCGAAAGGCAAAAAATTCTCACAACACGAGAAAAGGCGAGAGGGTAATATGCAAATTTCTCGGCACCCAGACGTTGCCAGCAAAAAAAAGGCCAACATAACAGCGTCTTCGTTTTCGGAGACCTATCGAATGATGTATGTGTCATCCTGAAGTCCGGGACAGGCGACCCAGACTTCCCTTGTCAGTGGCAGTTTCCAAAAGAAAGGGGGGGGGGAGATCAAAGATCGTGGAGATAGAACAAAGATCAAAGATCAAAGATCACCTCATTTTCTCGTAACAGTGTATTATTGTTTTCCTCACTTAAAAAAAGCAAAGTGCAAGACACTGAAACAGATGGCCATGCCTTCAAGAGTAGTGTCAAAAGATGTCTGAAGTCAATCACTGATATTTATTTATTTATTTTTATTAATATATTTATTATTTATTATTATTTCCATATCCGGAAAGTTTCATTGTATAGATGATATATTTCTAAAAGATCAAAGATCAATCTGAGTTTAGGATGGACACCTTATCAGAAGTGCCAAGAGATGGACTCATGTGAGGAATGGATGACTAATCGAGATGCTAGAATATAATCCATATTCGATAACTATGAAGATCAAAGATCAACCTTGATTGTCAAAGACCATTCAGAGATTAGAGATCAAAGTTCAAAGATCAGTTCATAAAATCTGCCAAAAAGTCTGTATATGTTTGTTATAGCTTATTGAAGCATCTTTCCCATATGATTATTTCCAATATTGTATCATTCACCCCTTATATTGTTCTCCTCTTATGTATATAAAGACCCCGATATTCCTATTTCTCATTCTCAATATTCAATTATTTCTATTGTTTTACTGTTCTTATTATATAAAGGTTTTTAAAATAACTTTAAAATTAATTAAATTATTTTAAAATTAATTTAAAATTTTTTTAATTTTTAAATTTTTAAAATTACACAAGTTTGAGGTTATTCTACCGAAAACTAATATAGTTATAATTTTGATGAAAAGATTACGGTGATCGTAGATATTTATTTATTTGTGCTATCACGTATGTCGTGTAAGGTACGAATAGTCGGTGGCACGTTGAAAAATTCGAAAATGAGCAGAGGGGTAATTTTTGGTATTGAAACCCAATCCATGAAAATGACAAAAATGTAATGTAAAGGATCGTAGAGCATAACGTTATATTGTATCACTGATTCTTTATAGATTAAACTTATCAATTGATTCGATCAACTAGTTAACAATGAAAACCGTCTCCATCTTCCTTCTTCTTCTTGTCATCTCCTTTGATGAATCTATGGGACAATATATGGATTATGGGGGAGTACCATATGGACAACAATCAGCTATGAATAGAGCTGCTCCCTTCATAAGAAATGTGAGTTCTCTTTAGGAATACGTTATATTGAATAAGTTTCGAAACATGATTCACTAGAAAAAATAATATATAGAATTAAGATGCCCGGAACCTTTCTTTACTTGAATGTGAAAGTTTAGACCTAACTGAACTAAACCGTAAACTAAACCCCAAACTATAACTAAACCATAAAAATTTACAATTAGTGTTTGGTCCATAGTTGTTCGTGAGCTACTCTGTTATTTCAAAACTTAAAGTCTACTTAAATACATCACTGACTTAAAGTTTACTTAGTTAAAGTTAAAGTTAACTTTAAGTCTACTTCAAGTGAATGACGCCACTTAAGTAGGATAAAATTTCACTTAAAGTATACTTACAAGTCTACTTAAAGTGTAAGTACGCTTCTAGTCTTGAAGTACCAGAGCGTTGTTCTTCGTGTAAGTGCATACTGATTCAGGGTGACATGCAGTATCCGTTGCATTTTATGGAAGCGAGCTATGGACCTGGACCGAATGGACACGAACTTCATCAACGTCCTTCTATGAATGATTATATAAGAGGATAAGAACATTTCGTCACTTCTTAATTCGTTGTATTTCTTGCACGAAGTGTGTTACCTTAGATAACCGATGACATTTCTCGTATAAAGATCTATACAATAATGACAACTTTCATACACTCTGTCGTTTCGCCGCCTCCGCCTCACCAAGTCGCCCGAAAGGGGAATTGGTAGTGACTAGATCATGCGGTAAAGTAGGTCCGAAGAAGAGATTAGGCCCTCCGGACTGAAGTGGCCTTGAAATATCACTGGCCTAGCAGTGATAACCCGCAGGACTTCGTGTGCCTTGAATAACGGGTTGTACCTTTACCTTTTACCTCATACACTCCGACAAAGGAAGCAAATCAGGAGACGGAAACAATTCTGAAGGTGACCCATATGGGTTGTCAGGGATGATGGGGGATACCGACAAAAGTGGTATTCAAAGTTGCCCATGGGACCTACAAATCGAGAACTTCTTTGATTTCTGGCCCACTCCCCTCGTTCACCCCTCCCCCCTCCCCATTTCGATCTTTTCGATCGAATGGAGGGGTCGTCCTCCTCACTGGGAGGACGAAGTCCACGGGGCGAAATGCTCTCCGAGCTCTCCTCAAGATGGGAGAGCTCTGGCTCTCCTCAAGATGGGAGAGCTCTGGCTCTCCTCAAGATGGGAGAGCTCTGGCTCTCCTCAAGATGGGAGAGCTCTGGACTGAACCGGAGAAAATGAGTCGAATGCTTTTATAGGGGAATGGTGTGATATGAAAATGAAATTGGATTAGAATGAGAGAGCATGGGAAAAGAGGAGAAAAACTCTCATTTCATCATTCTATGAATCATGATGCGGTTGGTTTTAGCACAACCGAGAAAAGGGTCGGTTACTACGCGAAATGACTAATGAGTGATGAGGAATGAGGAATGACTAGAATTGATCTATAGTATAACCTGGGCCAGAAATCAAAGAAGTGCCACAAATCGAATATTTTCGAACGATATTTTACCATAATATGCACCTTTAAAATGCCACAATTCTGTGTTCAGTGAAGCTGTTGGTTCCAAGCTTGCCAGAGATAATATCCCATGAGTGATACAAAGCCTGTTCGAGTATGCGCCCTATAGGTTGAATTTTGAGAAATTTAGAAAATTCACGATTTCTTCAGGTCATCCAAAAAGGTAAACTGATTTGCTGTGGCACTAAAAGAGCATCGATTGCTATTCTATTATAGGGATCATCTTCTATCTTCATGATAATGATCGTGGCAAAGTCTGAGCCTAATCGGACAAATTCCGGGAATTTCGAAAAATTCATTATTCTAGTTTCTAATACCTCCTTTATCCAATTATAACTTTTCTCGAAGAACGCCAAAATTCATGAAACACTAATAAGCTGTCGCTTCTATATATAGAAGACACACGTTTGTTAAATAAGATCGAAATTAACCTGAGCAGGTAATGTACCTCGGAGAATAAGAAAAAATAAATTTTCGAAATTTCTCAGAATTCAACCGATGGCGCTCATACTCAACTAGGTTTTATATCACTCATGGGGTATTATCTCTGCCAAGTTTGGAACCAGCAGCTTCACTGAACACAGAGTTATGGCATTTTAAAGGTGTATATTCTGGTAAAACATCGATCGAAAATATCGAAAATATTCGATTTGCAGGCCCCATGGGCAACTTTGAATACCACTTTTGTCGATCTCCCCCTCAACCCTAACTACCCATATGGGTCACCTTCAGAATTGTTTCCGTGGCCTGATTTGCTTCCCTTGTCATAGAACAAAGATCAGATCAAAGATCAAAGATCGTCTCATTTTCTCGTAACAGTGTATTATTGTTTTCCTCACTTAAAAAGCAGAGTGCAAGACACAGAAACAGATAGATAGATGACCATGCCTTCAAGTGTAGTGTCAAAAGATGTTTTTTTTATTATTTATTTTTATTATTTATTATTTATTATTATTTCCGTGTCCGATGGCGAGACGAGTTCAAGAGGATCAATGCAAAATGGTGGTCACTACCAATGGAGGAACTGAAGAATGGCCCTCCCTTCATCTGGTATAATACTTGATATGAATAAATTGATTGATTGATTGACTATTTCCGTATCCCGAAAGTTCCGTTGTCTAGACGATATATTTCTGTTATGGCCTATCGAATCATCTTTCCCATATGATTATTTCTAATATTGTATCATTCACCCCTTATGTTGTTCTCCTCTTATGTATATAAAGACCCCGATATTCCTATTTCTCATTCTTAATATTCTATTATTTCTATTTTTTAAACTTTTCTTATTATATAAAGAGTTAATTACCCAAGTTTGAGGTTATACTACCGAAAACAAATATAGATATAATTTTGATGAAAAGTTTGCGGTGATCGTAGATATTCACTTATTTGTGCTATAACCCTATGGTATTTCGAAACTTAAAGTCTGCTAAAAGTGTGCACTTGAAGTAGACTTGTAAGTCTACTTCAAGTTAAACGTACGCCTACTTAAAGTGGTGTAATATACTGTAATGCCTTTCGTCAAATGTTCTTTCACTTGAAGTAGACTTAAAGTGGGAAGTCTACGTCAAGTCTAAGACGTAGTTGAAGTGGACTTTAAGTTTCGAAATACCAGAGTGTGTCGCGTAAGGTTCGAATAATCTGTGGCACATTGAAAAAGTCGAAAAAATGAGCAGAGGGGTAATTTTTGGTATTCAAGCCCAGTCCATAAAAATGCCAAAAATGTATTGTAAAAGATCGTAGAGCATGACGTTATATTGAAGTATCACTGATTCTTTATAGATTAGACTTATCAATTGATTCGATCAACTATTTAACAATGAAAACCTTCTCCATCATCCTTCTTCTTCTTATCATCTCCTTTGATGAATCTATGGGACAATATATGGATTATGGGGGAGTACCATATGGACAACAATCTGCTATGAATAGAGCTGCTCCCTTTATAAGAAATGTGAGTTCTCTTTAGGAATAGGCTATATTGAAAAAGTTTCGAAACATGATTCACCGAAAAAATATATGGAATTAAGATGCCGGGAACCTTTTACTTAAATGTGAAAGTTTAGATCTAACTGAACTAAACCCCAAACTATAACTAAACGATAACAATTTACAATTAGTGTTTGGTCCATAGTTGTTCGTGAGCTACTCTGGTATTTCAAAACTTAGAGTCTACTTAAAATACATCACTGACTTAAAGTGTATTTACTCAAAGTTAAAGTTCACTTAAGTCTACTTCAAGTGAGTTTTTACATTAAGTACATTTACGTCCCGCTTTGAGTAGACCAGGGGTGTGCGAGAAAAAATTTTCGAGAAAAATTTCTCGATTAAGATTCTCGGATTTCTCGATTTGTTTTTTCGAGAAATCCGAGAAAAAAGGAGAAAATTTATAAAAAATATAATAAAATGCGTTTTCATAACTTTTTCTCTCTTTTCCAACAATAACAATATTTATAGGGGATAAAATTGTCCAAAACAAAAAGAATAACAGTGAATACATGAAACTAGAATATTTTAGATGTGGCAACCCACCAAGGGGATATATTTAAACTAAGAAAAATAAGAGAATAGAAGTTCTATTTGGCAATTTGCAATCAATAAGACAATGTCATGTCGTAATAAGAGCAATTTGACTCTTAGAGGGAATTTATTAAGCACATATTTCACTGTAGATAGAAGTTTAAATCTATTTTAAATTTTAAGATTTTCTCGAATTTCTCGAATAAAAATCGAGAAATTTCTCGACGAGAAATTTTCTCGAAAAAAGTCGAGAAATCGAGAAATTCGAGAAATCGAGAAACGAGAAATGCACACCCCTGGAGTAGACCTACATAGTGACGTCATACTTTAAGTAGGCTAACATTTCACTTAAAGTATACTTACAAGTCTACTTAAAGTGTAAGTACGCTTCTAGTCTTGAAGTACCAGAGCGTTGTTCTTCGTGTAAGTGCATATTAATTCAGAGTGACATGCAGTATCCGTATCATTTTATGGAAGCGAGCTATGGAGCTGGACCGAATGGACACGAACTTCATCAACGTCCTTCTATGAATGATTATATAAGAGGATAAGAACATTTCGTCACTTCTTTATTCGTTGTATTTCTTGCACGAAGTGTGTTACCTTAGATAACCGATGACATTTCTCGTATAAAGATCTATACAATAATGACAACTCTCATACACTCCGACAAGGGAAGCAAATCAGGAGACGGAAACAATTCTGAAGGTGACCCATATGGGTAGTTAGGGATGATGGGGGATACCGACAAAAATGGTATTCAAAGTTGCCCATGGGGCCTGCAAATCGAATATTTTCGATATTTTCGAACGATATTTTACCATAATATGCACCTTTAAAATGCCACAATTCTGTGTTCAGTGAAGCTGCTGGTTCCAAACTTGGCAGAGATAATACCCCATGAGTGATATAAAACCTGGTTGAGTATGAGCGCCATCGGTTGAATTCTGAGAAATTTCGAAAATTTATTTTTTCTTATTTTCCGAGGTTAATCTCAGGTTAATTTCGATCTTATTTAACAAACGTGTGTCTTCTATATATAGAAGCGACAGCTTATTAGTGTTTCATGAATTTTGGCGTTCTTCGAGAAAAGTTATAATTGGATAAAGGAGGTATTAGAAACTAGAATAATGAATTTTTCGAAATTCCCGGAATTTGTCCGATTAGGCTCAGGCTTTGCCACGATCATTATCATGAAGATAGAAGATGATATATAATAGAATATAATATAATAGAATAACAATCGATGCGCTTTTAGTGCCACAGCAAATCAGTTTACCTTTTTGGATGACCTGAAGAAATCATGAATTTTCTAAATTTCTCAAAATTCAACCTATAGGGCGCATACTCGACCAGGCTTTGTATCACTCATGGGATATTATCTCTGCCAAGTTTGGAACCAGCAGCTTCACTGAACACGTTTTAAAGGTGCATATTATGGTAAAATATCGTTCGAAAATATCGAAAATATTCAATTTGCAGGCCCCATGGGCAACTTTGAATACCACTTTTGTCGGTCTCCCCCATCATCCCTAACTACCCATATGGGTCACCTTCAGAATTGTTTCCGTCTCCTGATTTGCTTCCATTGTCGGAGTGTATGAGAGTTGTCATTATTGTATAGATCTTTATACGAGCAATGTCATCGGTTATCTAAGGTAACACACTTCGTGCAAGAAATACAACGAATAAAGAAGTGACGAAATGTTCTTATCCTCTTATATAATCATTCATAGAAGGACGTTGATGAAGTTCGTGTCCATTCGGTCCAGCTCCATAGCTCGCTTCCATAAAATGATACGGATACTGCATGTCACTCTGAATTAATATGCACTTACACGAAGAACAACGCTCTGGTACTTCAAGACTAGAAGCGTACTTACACTTTAAGTAGACTTGTAAGTATACTTTAAGTGAAATGTTATCCTACTTAAGTGGCGTCATTCACTTGAAGTAGACTTAAAGTTAACTTTAACTTTAACTAAGTAAACTTTAAGTCAGTGATGTATTTTAAGTAGACTTTAAGTTTTGAAATACCAGAGTAGCTCACGAACAACTATGGACCAAACACTAATTGTAAATTGTTATGGTTTAGTTATAGTTTGGGGTTTAGTTTACGGTTTAGTTCAGTTAGGTCTAAACTTTCACATTTAAGTAAAACGGTTCACGGCATCTTAATGCCATGTATTATTTTTTCTAGTGAATCATGTTTCGAAGCTTATTCAATATAGCGTATTCCTAAGGAGAACTCACATTTCTTATGAAGGGAGCAGCTCTATTCATAGCTGATTGTTGTCCATATGGTACTCCCCCATAGTCCATATAATCTTGTCCCATAGATTCATCAAAGGAGATGACAAGAAGAAGAAGGATGATGGAGACGGTTTTCATTGTTAAATAGTTGATCGAATCAATTGATAAGTTTAATCTATAAATAATCAGTGATACTTCAAAATAACGTTATACTCTATCATCCTTTACATTACATTTTTGTCATTTTCATGGATTGGGTTTGAATACAAAAAATTACCCCTCTGCTCATTTTCGACTTTTCCAATGTGCCACCGATTATTCGAACCTTACGCGACAAATATCTACCAAATATAAAAATAAAATAAAATTCAAATATCTAATATCAAATATAATATCTAATATATCAATTAAATCACCGTAATCTTTTCATCAAAATTATATCTATACTAGTTTTCGGTAGTATAACCTCAAACTTGGATAATTAAACCTTATTATAATAAGAACAGTAAAACAATAGAAATAATAGAATATGAGAAATAGAAATATCGGGGTCTTTAAATACAAAAGAGGAGAACAATATAAAGGGTGAATGATACAATATTAGAAATAATCATATGGGAAAGATGATTCGATATGCCATAATAGAAATATACAGACTTTTTGGCAGACTCCATTTTATGAACTGATCTTTGAACGTTAATCTCTGATATCTGAAATGTGGTCTTTTGACAATCAAGGTTGATCTTTGCTCTTCATATTCTGGTAGTTCAAAACTTAAAGTCTACTTAAAATAAGTCACTCACTTGAAGTTTACTTTAAAGGGACCGAGAAACGACAAACAAGTTGATCTCATATAAAAGAGCTTGAAATTCTGTTTCGAAATATATACATCTTATATCATAAGAATTCTCTGGTAAAGAGAACGGCGCAGTTAAAAACTACCGTCTGCTCCAGATAGCGGGAGCGTTTTCCTAATTGTCACACCAATTCTTTGGATACGACTTGAAATTGAATATTTTGATGAAAATTCTATCCGCAGTGGGGAATTATGAAGAATAAAACTCAATAATGGGCTTGTTAGAGCTTTTCGATGGAGTTAGTATACTGTAGTTCGGAATCCTCGCGCGTGGTGTGGAGCATGCTACAGTAATCCAACTTCTTACCAGAGCGTCTTTTCAAACTTTCAAATGCATTTTTCTGAATAGTTCTTTGAGCTTATCAACATGAGATCAACTATTTTAACTATTTCGAATCAAAGTTTTTGGATGCCAGCTGCCTTTAAGCAAAAACTTCAAGTGAGTGACGTCACTTTTTTCACTTTAAGTAGACTTGTATCTCACTTTAAGTAAACTTACGTTTCACTTGAAGTAGACTTACAAGTCTAATTAAGGTGAACGTGCAAGTAGGATTTAAGTTTTGAAATATCAGACTTGGTATCGAACGTGGATTATATTCTAGCATCTCCATTATTCGTCCAATCCTGACATGAGCCCATCTCAGTCCATCTCTTGGCACTTCTGATAAGGTGTCCATCCTCGTCTCAGATTGATCTTTGATCTTTAATCTCTTCATCCTTCTTAGTTTACTCGCAAACAAACAAATGATCGCAGAGATTTCAGACCTTTGGCTAACAAAGCAAGTAAACGTTTTTGCTTACTTTTATCACTGAAATTATTACTGGCATAGCAGTGATCACCCGCAGGACTTCGCGTGCTTTGAATTTGAAGGTTGTAGCGAAAGTATTAGAAATAAATATCTGACCTCTAGCCATAGAACAGATAAATCAATGATTGAAAACATTCACTCATCTATCCGGCCAATCTTTGATTCTCCAATGAAAAAAATCGGCACTACTCCAGGGTTGAATTGGAAAAGCTATTCGGTAACTATTGTTCAACGCTCCCTAAACAAAAGGTTGTCCCAGTTACCAGAGCATTGTGATTCCATAAATCTCTTCAAAGGTTCCACCCCCCCCCCCCCCCCCAATCTGGGCTTCTGGAGTAGTTCCTGAAAAAAAATCAACTCAAATAAAACTTATTCCTGTATAATAATGGTACGGTATTGGCTTCTTCTTATCACGTTAAACGGGGCTCAAAAAAACTAGTCTTCTACAAGGTACATGGATACAATATAGTACAATAGAATCTAATAGAATTTAAGTAAAGATAAAGGTACAACCCGTTATTCAAAGCACGCGAAGTCCTGCGTATGATCACTGCTAGGCCAGTAATGATTTCAGTGATATTGGGATGCTAGTGACATAGAATAGAAGTAGGATATAGAAGTTATTAGAATAAGTTTTTAATATTTTTGATTTAAGCAAGCTTAGCACGAAAACTGGTTGTATTGTTCATTCATGTCTCTCAATCATGATAATGAAACCTATTTAGATAGGGATAGGACTAGATCGATGTCTAGTCACTAGAGAACTCCAATGGGATATTGAAGGCTATTTAAAGATGGAGACCCTCGAGTTTTTTCGTGATAAGACTGTTCGTGTAGAATGAAAAATATTGCCGAAATTGACGGTTCGGCAATTTCGGCAATGAAAAAACCGGCAATTCGGCAATTGCGGGAAACCGGCAACGCCTTGCCGCACTGCCCTGGTTCGGGTGATGGAAAAAATCGCTATCGATTGAAAATATGGATTGAAAGGTCCGGTTGGCAATTTTTGAAACCACTTTTTCACATCTCACCCTCAACCCTAGCCATTCTTATAGGTTGCTTTCAGAATCGTTTCCGTCGCAACTGGTGCTTCCCTTGTAAGCAATTGGTTTACACTCCTCCTTATATCCAACCTAGGTAGCTATGACTGGCTAACGTTAGCTAATAGTGTGGCCTATGGTGTTTCATGTCTTTTTTTTCTCTCAGAATGTATGAAACGAGAGTTGTCATTATTGTATAGAAATATCTTTATACGAGAAATGTCATCGGTTATCTAATATAACACACTTCGTGCAAGAAATACAACGAATAAAGCTTATACAAGAAGTGACGGAATGTTCCTATCCTCTTATATAATCATTCATAGAAGGACGTTGATGAAGTTCGTGTCCATTCGGTCCAGGTCCATAGCTCGCTTCCATAAAATGATACGGATACTGCATGTCACCCTGAATCAGTATGCACTTACACGAAGAACAACGGCCTACTCTGGTATTTCAAGACTTGAAGTGTACTAACACTTTAAGTAGACTTGTAAGTCTAAGTGAAATGTTATCCTACTTAAGTGGCGTCATTCACTTGAAGTAGACTTAATGTTAACTTTAACTTTAACTAAGTAAACTTTAAGTCGGTGATGCATTTTAAGTAGACATTAAGTTTTGAAATACCAGAGTAGCTCACGAACAACTATGGACCAAACACTAATTGTAAATTGTTATGGTTTAGTTATAGTTTGGGGTTTAGTTTACGGTTTAGTTCAGTTAGGTCTAAACTTTCACATTTAAGTAAAAATGTTCCGGGCATCTTAATGCCATGTTTTATTTTTTCTAGTGAATCATGTTTCGAAACTTATTCAATATCCTAATGAGAACTCACATTTCTTATGAAGGGAGCAGCTCTATTCATAGCTGATTGTTGTCCGTATGGTACTCCCCCATAGTCCATATAATCTTGTCCCATAGATTCATCAAAGGAGATGGCAAGAAGAAGAAGGATGATGGAGAAGGTTTTCATTGTTAACTAGTTGAACGAATCAATTGATCAGTTTAATCTATAAAGAATCAGTGATACTTCAAAATAACATTATTCTCTATTATCCTTTAAAATACATTTTTGTCATTTTCATGGATTGGGCTTGAATACCAAAAATTACCCCTCTGCTCATTTTCGATTTTTCCAATGTGCCATTTGAACCTTACCTGACACGTGATAGCACAAATAAATAAATATCTGCGTCACCGAAATCTTTTCATCAAACTTATATCTATATTAGTTTACGGTAGTATAACCCCAAACTTGGGTAATTAAACCTTTATATAACAAGAACAGTAAAACAATAGAAATAATAGAATGTAGCGAATGAGAAATAGGAATATCGGGGTCTTTATATACATAAAAGGAGAACAATATAAAGGGTGAATGATACAATATTAGAAATAATCATATGGGAAAGATGATTCGATAAGCCATAATAGAAATATATAGACTTTTTGGCAGACTCCATTTTATGAACTGATCTTCGAACTTTAATCTCTGATATCTGAAATGTGGTCTTTTGAAAATCTAGGTTGATCTTTGATCTTAACAGGTATCGAATGTGGATTATATTCTAGCATCTCGATTATTCGTCCAATCCCTGACATGTGCCCATCTCAGTCCATCTCTTGGCCCTTCTGATCTGATGTCCATCCCCATCTCAGAGGTCGTCTGTACCTTGCTCGATCATGTTTCTAAAATATATAAAGATTGGGCGAGATATAACATTTAAAAGCTCTAAAATATATTTGTGCTTTAGTACAATTTAAAGATATAGCAAGAAGTGGAACACCGGGGATATCAGAGATCTCATCCCATCCCTCTAGATAAATGTGTTGAAATAAAAAAAATCAATCAATCAGACCCATTTGAATAGGATTTTCAATTTTTGACCTGCCCGAAATGCGCGATCTGCGTGATATCTCGGTCTCAAGACAACAACTGTTGATGCTCAAGATCATACCTTGGCGACGAAATCTGCACAAAAAAATGAATAATGTGCGCAAAATACGTTCCTTGATTAACATGCAAACGTGAATTTGAAAAAAAAACTTTAGCAAATCTGAAGAGATGGGGAGAAATCTCATGGCACCACCAAACCAGCTGATAAAAAATGTAAATATAGTTAATAGCAATATAGATATTCATCTTATTATAATAAAAGAGCATAGAGCGGGCGAAGAGACTGAGACAGAGACATTATCTCTGAAATATATTCAAATCGCATTGTACAACACGATCATTCTTGATCCATTTCATTTTATTCTTTTGTATTCATCGCACTCGCCCCTATCATTTCTCTCGTCAGCCATGGCGAGGCTCGGTGGTCCGCCTGGGAATATCACAACGCATGGTTTGTTTGTTTGCTTGATCTTTGATCTTTGATCTTTGATCTTTCAGTCGCATGATTAGTTTGTTTGCTCTTGATATTTGATGTTAGTGGGTTTTCACGTTTTCTAAGAGGGTCTTTACTGCGATCACATGAATCTTTTACTTTCTATATGTGATATTTGATCTTTGATCTTTGATCTTTGATCTTTGATCTTTCAGGCGACTTGGGAACCTATAGTGTAGGCAAGCTCAGTGCGGAACTCAAGTATGCAAAGGCTCTCGACTGCAGGATCTCACGCTACGACCGTGAGTTGCTTTGTACACTCTGGAAGTCTGGTCTTTGATCTTTGATCTTTGGTCTTATTTTTGGTCTTTGATCTTTGTGTCTTTTCAGAGGATATCCTCTACATTCGCGTGCCACAATCGGAGGAGAAGTACAGGGAACTCCAGAATATTTTGCACAAATTAAAGAGCAAACTACCGCCAAAGTGGAAAACGAACGATGGTAAAATTAAACTTTGTTCGCATTATGCTTAGTTTTTTTCGATGATTTAGAATCTCGAATCGAGATGCAATCAATCAATTTATTCATATCAAGTATTATACTAAATGAAGGGAGGGCCGTTCAATTAGATTAGAATCGAGATGCAATTCAATTCCTCTGTCACCTAAGAAACCACTATCATCACAGGATCGCTTGCTCTTGCTTTGGCGGACAACGCTCTATCTCGAGTCTACCTCATGGACCGCATCGACACTTCGGGCAACACTTACAAGGTTAGAATTGACATTATTTGATCTTTGATCTTTGATCTTTTCAGGTCTACTACGTTGACAGTGGCGCCTACCGTATAGCTCACCGTGATGAACTCTACCAACTGCCAACTAACCTTCACGTAATACCACGTGAGTAAGAAAAAAATTCGTAACTAATAAAAAATTGTATTTTATACGGTCAATAATCACCATGAATGATCAACAAATCATAATATAACTGAGTTGCATTTTTAAACGGAATAATATGTGAAATAGAGATTTTTATTATTATTTATATTTTCAGCCCTGGTCGTTCCTGTATCCTTCCAACCATTCGTCGACAGGGGGCATTCCGACAGGTTTCCCGAATGCCTCCAGGATGTCGGCGTGTCTGTCCTGCTAGGTGCGTGTCGATAGTAGGGTTCCGCATTCGTGCACTAAGTCGTGCAATATGTGCAATCGTGCAGAGTCGTGCATCATTTTTATTCATCAGCGACATTTAGCGGTCGCTATTTTTAATGCTTTATCGGCATTTTCTTTGTTTTATGAATGCAAATTCCACTAAAGCATTAAAAATAGCGACCGCTAAATGTCTCTGATGAATAAAAATGATGCACGAATCTGCACGATTGCACGAATGGCACGACTTAGTGCACGAATGCGGAACCCTAGTCGATAGGGAAATCCCCACTCTCGCAATGCTCGCTCTCGCTTTCTCCGTTTACGAGAGCGTGTGGTCAGAGAGAGCGTGGTAAATTTAGCTTGGGAACTGCCTTCAGACTCTAGCGTAATCACGAATAACTTCAGCCGCCCCACGCTCCGCCGGTCAGAACGTCTTCAACGCTAGCGAGATTAGCGTAAGTTTTTCAGTCTCTAATCTTTGATCTTTGATCTTTGATCTTTAGATTTTGTTCTTTAGTCGCCAATTTGTAATGTCTCTGAAATTTGAGATGCACCGTGTCGCCGGTCCCTCCTACACGCCAATGATCGAAACTATCGACAAACAGTACGCATTCCGCAAGTGGGTAGTCTCATCTTTGATCTTTGACCTTTGATCTTTGATCTTTGATCTCTCCAGATACCCACTCGACCGAGAGCCCTATAGCGACTGCTGCTTCGATCGCGCAACGGGTGCCTGCGAGGATCTCCCCGTCGTCGTGCCTCCACCTACCAGTAAGCTCTTAGATTTTAATGGGCGGAGCTTAACCACACGTAAACTGCAGCAACGCCGCAATCAAGCGCGATCAGCCACGAGATGCTAACGATCATCATCGTCAGTTCGCTGGTCTTCCTCATCTTTGTCGTGATCATCGCCGCCTTCTTCCTCTACAGGAGGTTCGTCGAGAAATGGGTGGATAAAAAAGGCCAGCCCCCATCTATCAATCATGTTGCGGTTGGTTTCGTCACAACCGAAAAGAGGGTCGGTTACTACGCGATATGACTACGAGAGGAGAGAGGAGGGGGAGGTCTCTGGCGCTACTTTTGTATGCGAGATAGTGTGACCTGTGATACACCTCTGTAGGGGGGGGGCTACAGTTGTGTGTCATATACTCGTCAAAACTTAAAGGGACTGAAACCTTGGTCAACGGTCTCTTAGACGGTCTACGCTCTCTCGTTGTTAGAGAACAGAGAAATAGCGCGCGGCGCAATGAAGAGGCCATTGAGAGAGGTTTAGCTCCCTTTAAATCGACGTGCCTTCAGATTTGGCCCTGTCCTGTCCGAACGCCACCGTCATGATCATCATAAACATAGGCGACGCAGAGGAGGCGAGAAGGACGATGCGTGAGTTTATTAGCGATTGATTTCCCTTGAATATCCACTGAATTTCCTTGATTATCGATTGATTTTCTTTGATTATCGATTGATTTTCATTGATTATCGATTTATTTCCACTGATAATCGATTGATTTCCTTGATTATCTTTGGTTTCGTCACAACCGAAAAGAGGGTCGGTTACTACGCGATATGACTACGAGAGGAGAGAGGAGGGGGAGGTCTCTGGCGCTACTTTTGTATGCGAGATAGTGTGACCTGTGATACACCTCTGTAGGGGGGGGGCTACAGTTGTGTGTCATATACTCGTCAAAACTTAAAGGGACTGAAACCTTGGTCAACGGTCTCTTAGACGGTCTACGCTCTCTCGTTGTTAGAGAACAGAGAAATAGCGCGCGGCGCAATGAAGAGGCCATTGAGAGAGGTTTAGCTCCCTTTAAATCGACGTGCCTTCAGATTTGGCCCTGTCCTGTCCGAACGCCACCGTCATGATCATCATAAACATAGGCGACGCAGAGGAGGCGAGAAGGACGATGCGTGAGTTTATTAGCGATTGATTTCCCTTGAATATCCACTGAATTTCCTTGATTATCGATTGATTTTCTTTGATTATCGATTGATTTTCATTGATTATCGATTTATTTCCACTGATAATCGATTGATTTCCTTGATTATCGATTGATTTTCCTTGGTTATCTATTGACTTTCCTTGATTATCGATTGATTTTCATTGGTTATCGATTGATTTTCCTTGGTTATCTATTGACTTTCCTTGATTATCGATTGATTTCCTTGAATATCGATTGATTTCCTTGAATATCGATAGATTTTTCTTGATTATCGATTGATTTTCCTTGCTTATTCATAGCTTCAGAGAGGATGATATCTCCGGCAGTGTGAAGGCGAGCTCTCCAAAGCAAGACGATGCAAACGTACTCAAGAAGCTCCCTCAGTACGGCAGCATCATTGTCAGTGTGACCACATTGTTTAGTTTGATCTTTGATCTTTGATCCTTGATCTTTGCTATTTCCAGGCAAACGATCATCACGCTCACTCTCAGCCGCACCGTTCCGCCATCGGCCCCGTCATTTTATCCCAAGTAAGCCGTTTACACGCAGAGAAAAGAGCTGTAACCCGGGGGGCGATCGGTTCGGCAACGATCGTTTCGGCAACGGATCATAAATCGGTTGGGAGATGGCCTATGGCAACAAAAGTTGTATCATTGTTATCAGTAGGGGTGTACGGTATTGTGCTACCGTAACCGTGGGGAATCGTGAACTGATTTTTTTCAGTGGACCCATGACCCGGGGTTCGTGGTTGAAAATTACCGAAGTCGAAAAATTCATGATGGTCCGAGACCAAATACTATATGCCTGTATATCAACAGTCAGCTAACTTTTATTTTCATGGATACCGTAACCCGATCTACCGTAATCTAGATACCGTACTCTTCAATATTATATCGAAATTCAAGACAAATCCCGGCTTGATTACGGTAGTTCGGGTTACGGTATCCATAAAAATAAAGGTTAGCTGCCTGTTGATATGCAGGCATATAGTATTTGGTCCCCTACCATCATGAATTTTTCGACTTCGGTAATTTTCAACCATGAACCCCGGGTCTTGGGTCCACTGAAAAAAATCAGTTCACGATTCCCGACGGTTACGGTAGCACAATACCGTACACCCCTACTGACAACAATGGTACAACTTTTGTTGCCATATGCCATCTCCCAACCGATTTATGATCCGTTGCCGAAACGATCGTTGCCGAATCGATCGCCCCCCTGTAACCCACAGCACATAAGACCCGTGAAGTGTTATATTTAACACATTTTCAGCTATTTTAACACCTCAAACGTGTTAGATATAACACTTCACAGGTCTTATGTGCTGTGGGTTACACCTTTTTTCTCTGTGTGTAGCAATTGTGGCAAACATGGCCTGGAACAATTTTAATATGTTATTTCCAGAGTTCTAGTGAACGTGTGGATGAGGCAGTGGCCGAGTAAGATATTTGCCATGTTTTTTAGGTCTATGCATAAGTCCCGTTGTATTGTTTTTTTCTGTGGTGCAATTGAAATCCGACTTATGCATAGTCTAATATCACTCAAATCGATAACTTGACCGACCCCTTTGCCTCATTTCAGGAAAGGCGAAAAAGCAGTGACGGATTCAGCACGGTAATAAAACGTTGTAATCGTTGTTCAAATGCCTGCCTCTCAAATCTATCAACGAACACAATGGCCACACTGGCCCCACGTTTTTCGCGACTGCAGCGCACCATACCCTCAGAGAAATAAGTGTTATCCACGGTGCATAAGACCTGAGAAGTGTTATATTTACACTTTTTGCGCTTAAAAAGTGTTAAATATAACACTTCTCAGGTCAGGTCAGGTCAGCCCTTATGCTCCGTGGATAACACTTATTTATCTGTGTGTAATGTCCCGGTTCTCCTTCTCTAATCACAATTATTTTTAGTAGACGCCAATCTGCCGGTTCGAATGACCGCTCTGATTTGGAGTGTAGAGAGCCAGCACTCCGTCATCTCGCATCTAACATAGAAAGAAGAGTAAGCGCGATATTTGATCTTTGATCTTTGATCGTCCCTAGCTACACTATAATATAATAATTTATTTATCTTTAACGATAAACAGAGAGGTACTATGGTCTATAGTCTAACACTAGACAGAGATCATAGATCCAAATCAAGGCTAGAGTAGCTTTCGTAAACTCAGATTATATTTTCAGAATCGCGCTCGCTCGTATGACACGACGTATACTCCGTAAGTTTTCATTATCGATTTTAATTATCGATCGATTTTAATTATCGATCGATTTGAATTATCGATCGTTTTTAATTATCGATCGATTGCCTAGATTCGCGTCCGGCTTCTCCAACATCACTGCGCGCAAGGCACAAACTGAGGTGTCTGCCACGACGTAGGTTTTCTTTGATCTTTGATCTCATGATGCAAATTTGTATGGGGGTATCTTAAAAAAATTGAGCCAAATCTGTCCGGGGTCACTGGCTCAGCCCTCGAATCTTGCTGAGCCGGTGTCTTAAACTGCTCCAGATATGCACATATAGCAACTATATCTGCTCAATAGCAACTTCATTGCGCACATTGTTTCTCTGTTCTCTAGCAACGAGAGAGCACTGCGCGTCGAAGATACCATTGAGTGAGGTTACGTTCCCTTTAATTAAACTCATTGCTCATTGCAGCGCCCACTGCAGCGGTGGTCGCCTCGTCACACTGCCTGATCGCTCTCCTCGACCCACATGTACCGTTGCCGCGCACAATCATCGTCGCTGCGAAGGCGCGGATTCTGCACCGGGCCCCAATCCTTGGGTATTTCAAATTTACTTACTTACGCCACTTACACGTTCACTTTAAGTAAACTTGTAAGACTACTTCAAGTGAAACGCAAGTCTACTTAAAGTGAAAAAGTGACGTCGCATCTCTTGAAGTAGACTTAAAGTCTAATTAACGTCAGTGACGTAGTTTAAGTAGACTTTAAGTTTTGAATTTCCAGAGAACCTCTCCTGCAACCGGTTGTTCTTCAATGTCAAAGAGCACAAGAAGAACTGCTTGGAGTGCCCATACTGCCGTACCATCGACCCCATGGTCCGCGGCTTCGACCCAAGCATCTGCAAAGATGGTTGATGATACCCTCGAGTAGACCCCCCCCCATTTTGCACATTTATTGGGCATTTCATTCTTTGGCGACTGTGTATTCAAATTGTGATGCCAACATGGAACGGAGTATCCATCGTTGATAAAGCCTTTGAGTGGTTGATGATATGCGAAAAGAACACATAGAGGACACATAGAACACAGAACACATAGAACGAACACATAGAACAGAACAGCACTCATAGAACGTGGTGTTGAACAACTTCTGAAAATGACACATGAACAGAATGCACGAATGAAGTCACATTTCTATTGGCTATATATGTCGAATAGCTAGGTTATCGGTTTTCTAAATACGGTCAGGTTTTTCGATTTTTGTGAATTTTTTGCTCAAAGTCCGGTCAGGCTTGGTATTTTGTGACATACTTTTCGATCTATGCTGACAATACACGAAAAGAATATGGGACAATACACGAAAAGAATATGGAACTTCGTGCCAGTGTATTTAAGCATCTTATTCGTACCTCAAAAGTATTGTATGCTATGATCATGTAATCGTAGCCTTCTTCCCACCTCATGACTTTCTCAGATTTTTCAAACTTTTAATTATGAACCTTGAAATACCCTCCGAGATCAGATAAATGTAATATTATTATAAAATAGAGTGTGAACTGAAGAGATCATCCCAAAAATTGATTACTAACGACCAACTGACAACAAAGCACACATTCAAATCACAAACATTTAGATAATTGAACTCTGCAAATTATCAATTGTCATACAAATTATCAATTATCATATACATGTATTCTGCACCAATTGTGATCTCTGAATTGCTCTAACAATAAAATTTAATTATTTCCATTAACATGCAGCTTTTGCATGTTAATTAAACCAAAATGTGGGTATAAAAACGTTCAGAATGGAGCCAAGCTCACATCATTCGTCATGGCTCAGTCAGTACCTCCCGGAGATATCGCCACCCAACCTGGATCCAAGATCGTCTTCAACGCTCCATATGATGACAAGCACACCTACCACATCAAGGTTAGTCTTAAGATCTTAGGATTAAGGTCTTAGGAATCTTTGGAATCATTTTGTGGTCCTAGGGTTTTGAGGTTCTATGAGGTATCAGGGTTTGAGGCCATAGTGCTTTGAGGTTTTGAGGTTTTGGGGTCTTAGGATTTGATACTGTTTTGAGGCTTTACTGTAGTTGTACTGATCCTTTTAACTTTCAGGTGACCAACTCCTCTGCTCGCCGTATCGGATGGGCCTTCAAGACCACCAACATGAAGAGACTCGGTGTTGACCCCGGATCAGGAGTTCTCGACCCCAAGGAGGCTGCCCTCATCGCCGTCTCTTGCGACGCTTTCGCTTACGGACAGGAGGTACTGTAGTATCTGGATTACTGTAGATATTTCGGTAATGATCTAACGTCATTTCGTATGAGCTATTCCGTTTAGGATACCAACAACGACCGTATCACCATCGAGTGGACCAACACCCCCGATGGAGCCGCCAAGCAATTCCGTCGTGAATGGTTCCAGGGCGACGGCATGGTCCGCAGAAAGAACCTCCCCATCGAGTACAACCCTTGAATGGTGCAGCAATAAATCTTCATTATCAAATCGATCGAGTTTGACATTTCAAAGCAACGTACATACAGTGACAATTGTAAATAGTTATGCACAAGTTGTAAAATTTACAAAGGAAATATTCAAAATTTTAAAATATCTAAATCTAAATTATAAAAATTGGCTTTCCAAACTGTGTTTCCAAGTTGTTGAGTGAAAATAGAATGTTAGTTTGACCGAACCGAAAATGAGAATGTTATGAGGGTATGAGGTCTGTATTTCCCCCAGAAAGTTTACCTTTTGTTTGCATCCATTCCTACATCAATCTTGTCTATCTAAAACACGTAGTTAAAGAAGGGGACCCATGAGTTGACATGACTGACTCCCGCCACGATAAGCATGTTAAAAAATTGTTTATATTATATGGTAATTGGAGTAAGCTACAATGAGAAAATGAGAGAGTCAAGTATGCAAATGTGATGGGCATGCCTTGAAAGTTATACTTTCAATGCGCATACTTGCTTTAAACATATCGGGAATCATTATCAGATATCAATATGTCAGATATGTCAGATATGTCTTTCGATTCGTGTGATGAATATATCATTCTATCCGAACAGTCTTATTGCGAAAAAACTCGTGGGTCTCCATCTTTAATATTTTTGTACTTTCGCACTTTCAAAGCTATTACTACAGATCGTATTGTCTCAACTGCAATAAAAAATGGGTTGTGTACGCGGTTTACTGCCTATGACGTATCCAACTACAAAAGCGTTCTCACTGAATCTATTTAGATATGTGGTATGAGATGTAATATGTGGAACAGCATTGCGATTGACGAATCCTCTTAAAATTACGGTACTATGTCGGAAAACAATTCTGGCCCGTTATTTAATTTAGTTAAGCCGTTTTCTTGTAGGTTCAGTGTCCATTCTTCCAGAGAGCGATTTAACCCGTATTCTGCCATATTTTAGCCTGTATATACGTAAAACGCTGGTTTTTGGACTGCCATTTGTGGGCAAATCGCGAACACAAGTAGCGTAAGTTATTGTCAGGCGGTATTACTCTGGTATTTCAAAACTTAAAGTCTACTTAAAATACGTCACTCACTTAAAGTTTACTTTAAGTAAACTTCAATTGAGTGACGTCACATTTTCACTTTAAAGATGGAGACCCACGAGTTTTTTCGTAATAAGACTGTTCGGATAGAATGATAGAGATTCATCACACGAATCGAAAGACATATCTGATATTGATTCCCGATTTGTTTAAAGCACAATATACGCGTTGAAAGTACAACTTTCAAGGCATGTAGAGACTGCCCATCCAATTTGCATACTTGTTCTCTCATTTTCTCATTATCCCTTATGCCAATTACCATATAATATAAACAATAGCCAGCATGCCTATCGTGGCGGGAGTCAGTATGCCAACTCATGGGTCCCCTTCTTTAAGTAGACTTACGTTTCACTTGAAGTAGACTTACAAGTCTACTTAAAGTGAAAGTGCAAGTAGACTTTAAGTCTTGAAATACCAGAGTACTGGCATGATCTTCCGCAGATCTTCGTGAGCCGCGAATAACTGGATTGGCATTTACTTTTACCTCTTATTGATAGGCCAGTCGGTGAGATGCTTTTGGGCGTGAAGAGCACAAAACTACGTGATCCATGAAAGTACCGTCAAAACGAAAAAAAGTGGAACATTTTTCAAAAATTGTGAAAAATTTTGACAAAAGTTCACAAGATTGCCTGTTTGAGCATCTTTCACGATCTTGATGATGTATTATCTAAGGTTTTTCATCGTGGATGTGTTCGCCCAATACAGTTATGTACGACAAAAGTGAAAAAATTAATCGGGAACGCTCCACAGCAGAATTGGTATACTGTAGCATACTGCAGAATCTTACTGTAAAACTGTAAATCGAGCATTTTTTCGTCTAATAATGGTTATATATAGCATTACCTGACTTTGCACTGTTTGGATCTTGGCAAAGATCAGGCTGCAAAAGTGGTATACTGTAGAAAATCCTACCGTATACCAGTTTCACAAAACAGCGTTCACAGTGATTTATTTCAAACTTATTCTTCGCAGGTAAATTAGGCAAGCTCAGAGATGCTCAGATACCCTATTATCTAATAAAAAACTAGCAACCATTTAGATATCATGATTGAAAATTTTCAAAATCTTGTGAACTTTTGTCAAAAAATTTTTTTTTTCAAAAAATTTGACAAATGTTTCACTTTTTTTCGTTTTGACGCTACACAGGAGATAATTTTAATCTCCTCTCTCTCTCGTAGACAAAGAAAGCGAGAGAGCATTGCAAGGGTGGAGAAATGTTTCACATTAGCATCTGACTTCAACTGAGTTCAATTAATAGCACTCATTTCGAAGAGTTCGGTTGTCTGTCTCGTCCATTTCATTTTCGCTCTTAGTTTAGCAGAGAGGCAGTCGACCCTTCTCTAAACCCGTCTTCTCTACTAACCATGCTCGATCTACGCGCAACCGTTACTGTTATTATCGGTACCGTTATCCATGTCGCTCTAGGATGCAGCGGAGGGAAGAAGGTTTGATCTTTGATCTTTGATCTCTATTCACATATCGGTGCTTCAGGAGCTGCCTCCAGGTTTTGCGTTCCGCTCGGGCGGCGCTAAAATGGGCGATGAAACGGTTGGTTCAAAGAGTGAATCGATGAGCGAGAAGGAAGAAAAGAAAGACACAAGGAGCGCAATCGACAACCTGGAGCCGAGGAGAGCACAGTTGGGAGAGGAGGTATTGACCGTATACTTGTTTATTTGGAAAGAGAGTAAACAACCACAGACACAATGTGTTTCTATGTTTAGAGAGAGTGAGAGAGCAGAAGTGAGATAGTACGTAGATCAGAGAGAGAGCGCGAGGAAGGAAGGGAGGAAAAAGTGGGAAGTTGAGCGCTAGTTATTTCTATGTTTAGCAGCCAGTAGCAAGGCAATTACACAAGCACATTTTACAAGAAATGCCGGAGACTACTAATGCTACTTCCAAAATTTCCATTTTCTGTAGAAGGCCATAGCCCGAGGCGCCGTCAAGAAGTTCAGCGAGTATCCCACATTTGATGACGTGCCTAGTGATTGGGAAGATGTAAGGAATCATTCAAGTTCAGAAATCAAAGATCAAAGACCAATCATTTCAGAAAGACGGTAGCATGAATGGAGATAAGAAGGAGGAAGATAAGAAATGATATGGAAGTTGTACTGAGAGATTGATTCTGGAACGCATACATGAGAGATAAACGTCGTTCCTAACTATATTTTGTTTTGTTTGTGCAGACATCAAATATCAAACTACAAATTCTAAAGATCAAACAAGATTACTCTATGAAAAGCCGACGCTAATTTCACTAGTTGAAGGGATGCGAACAATTACTGTAGTCCTTTTCTTGTCCTATCATTGTGCAATACTACAAGTACAGTAGACGTATGCATTGGCTCCGACCATCTCCCTTTTCAAAGAGCGTATCCATGAACGTTGGCAGACCGTTTGCCGCGGCAAACGTTATGTCACAAGCGTATGGGGAGGAGTTCTGGCAAACGCGAATGTGCAATTGCAGTGTATGAAAATTATGAGAAATTAAATGATAAACAATACAACAAAACGAAACGGACTTTGCAATGAAACTCTCTTAGGCAAACAAAGAAAATGATAGTGAAATCATCAATCATCTTCAAAAATCATCTACATCAATTCATTTTTTTCTAAATCTTTAAAAAATGATATTGATATTGTAAATTTCAGCAAAAGATTACCGGAGTTAGATCCACAAGAATTCGTGAGGCTGGGGACTTTAAGTCGTTCTCGGGCTTAAATTGGGGCTTAAATTGGGGCTTAAATTAGGGCTTAAATCGGGGCTTAAATTAGGGCTTAAATCGGGGCTTAAATCGGGGCTTAAATTGAGGCTTAAATTGGGGCTTAAATCGGGTCTTAAATTGGGGCTTAAATTGGGGCTTAAATCGGGGCTTAAATTGGGGCTTAAATTGGGGCTTAAATTGGGGCTTAAATTGGGGCTTAAATTGGGGCTTAAATCGGGGCTTAAATTGGGGCTTAAATTGGGGCTTAAATTGGGGCTTAAATCGGGGCTTAAATTGGGGCTTAAATCGGGGCTTAAATTGTGGCTTAAATTGGGGCTTTAATCGGGGCTTAAATGGGGGCTTAAATTGGGGCTTAAATTGGGGCTTAAATTGGGGCTTTAATCGGGGCTTAAATGGGGGCTTAAATTGGGGCTTAAATTGGGGCTTAAATTGGGGCTTAAATCGGGGCTTAAATCGGGGCTTAAATCGGGGCTTAAATCGGGGCTTAAATCGGGGCTTAAATTGGGGCTTAAATTGGGGCTTAACTCGGGGCTTAAATTGGGGCTTAAATTGGGGCTTAAATCGGGGCTTAAATCGGGCTTAAATTGGGGCTTAAATCGGGGCTTAAATTGGTGCTTAAATTGGGGCTTAAATCGGGGCTTAAATCGGGGCTTAAATCGGGGCTTAAATCGGGGCTTAAATTGGGGCTTAAATTGGGGCTTAAATCGGGGCTTAAATCGGGGCTTAAACTGGGCCTTAAATCGGGGCTTAAATTGGGGCTTAAATTGGGGCTTAAATTGGGGCTTAAATTGGGGCTTAAATTAGGGCTTAAATTGGGGCTTAAATTGGGGCTTTAATCGGGGCTTAAATGGGGGCTTAAATTGGGGCTTAAATTGGGGCTTAAATCGGGGCTTAAACTGGGCCTTAAATCGGGGCTTAAATTGGGGCTTAAATTGGGGCTTAAATTGGGGCTTAAATTGGGGCTTAAATTAGGGCTTAAATTGGGGCTTAAATTGGGGCTTTAATCGGGGCTTAAATGGGGGCTTAAATTGGGGCTTAAATTGGGGCTTAAATTGGGGCTTAAATCGGGGCTTAAATCGGGGCTTAAATCGGGGCTTAAATCGGGGCTTAAATTGGGGCTTAAATCGGGGCTTAAATTGGTGCTTAAATTGGGGCTTAAATTGGGGCTTAAATTGGGGCTTAAATTGGGGCTTAAATTAGGGCTTAAATTGGGGCTTAAATTGGGGCTTTAATCGGGGCTTAAATGGGGGCTTAAATTGGGGCTTAAATTGGGGCTTAAATTGGGGCTTAAATCGGGGCTTAAATCGGGGCTTAAATCGGGGCTTAAATCGGGGCTTAAATTGGGGCTTAAATCGGGGCTTAAATTGGTGCTTAAATTGGGGCTTAAATTGGGGCTTAAATTGGGGCTTAAATCGGGGCTTAAATCGGGGCTTAAATCGGGGCTTAAATCGGGGCTTAAATTGGGGCTTAAATCGGGGCTTAAATCGGGGCTTAAATTGGGGCTTAAATTGGGGCTTAACTCGGGGCTTAAATTGGGGCTTAAATTGGGGCTTAAATCGGGGCTTAAATCGGGCTTAAATTGGGGCTTAAATCGGGGCTTAAATTGGTGCTTAAATTGGGGCTTAAATCGGGGCTTAAATCGGGGCTTAAATCGGGGCTTAAATCGGGGCTTAAATTGGGGCTTAAATTGGGGCTTAAATCGGGGCTTAAATCGGGGCTTAAACTGGGCCTTAACTCGGGGCTTAAATTGGGGCTTAAATTGGGGCTTAAATTGGGGCTTAAATTAGGGCTTAAATTGGGGCTTAAATTGGGGCTTTAATCGGGGCTTAAATGGGGGCTTAAATTGGGGCTTAAATTGGGGCTTAAATTGGGGCTTAAATCGGGGCTTAAATCGGGGCTTAAATCGGGGCTTAAATCGGGGCTTAAATTGGGGCTTAAATCGGGGCTTAAATTGGTGCTTAAATTGGGGCTTAAATTGGGGCTTAAATTGGGGCTTAAATTGGGGCTTAAATCGGGGCTTAAATTGGGGCTTATATTGGGGCTTAAATTGGGGCTTAAATTGGGGCTTAAATTGGGGCTTAAATCGGGGCTTAAATCGGGGCTTAAATTGGGGCTTAAATCGGGGCGTAAATCGGGGCTTAAATCGGTGCTTAAATCGGGGCTTAAATCGGGGCTTAAATCGGGGCTTAAATCGGGGCTTAAATCGGGGCTTAAATCGGGGCTTAAATCGGGGCTTAAATCGGGGCTTAAATTGGGGCTTAAATTGGGGCATAAATAGGGGTTTAAATCGGGGCTTAAATCGGGGCTTAAATTGGGGCTTAAATCGGGGCTTAAATCGGGGCTTAAATCGGGGCTTAAATTGGGGCTTAAATCGGGGCTTAAATCGGGGCTTAAATCGGGGCTTAAATCGGGGCTTAAATTGGGGCTTAAATCGGGGCTTAAATCGGGGCTTAAATCGGGGCTTAAATTGGGGCTTAAATCGGGGCTTAAATCGGGGCTTAAATCGGGGCTTAAATTGGGGCTTAAATCGGGGCTTAAATCGGGGCTTAAATTGGCGCTTAAATCGGGGCTTAAATCGGGGCTTAAATCGGGGCTTAAATCGGGGCTTAAATTGGGGCTTAAATCGGGGCTTAAATCGGGGCTTAAATCGGCAATGATAGTGGCCTTGCGCGCACTATTTCTCTGTTCTCTAACAACGAGAGTGTAGACCGTTGAAGAGACCTTTGACAAAGATGTCAGCCCCTTTAACCACTAAATTAAATAAGGGGACAGAATTGTTTGTTTTCCGACATAGTTCCGTAATTTTATGAGGATTCGTTATGAAGATTCGTCATCTTCTAAGACGGTTGGAGTAGGACTGCTCCGAGCCTCTTTTATTGTTTGTTTGTGTCTTAGTTAGAGTGATAAAGTTTATATTTATTGATCTTTGGTCTTTGGTCTTGGGGTAACACAGCAAAAGGTGAATTCCGGCTAAAGCTACTTTCGTACACTGAGAGCAAACTTACCTGGCAAATCGTTCGCCACTCCCATTTGCCTGGCAAACGATTTACCAGAAATCTGGAGTGGCCCATTTCGGGCAATCGATTTGCCCGCTTTATGGCTATAGGATTATATGTTTCTTTGAAAAGACTACGAGTTCTGAGCTATGTGCAAGGGTGTCCTGGTAGCGCAGTGGGTAGGGGGCTTGGCTAGTTCGCGGTGGGTTGGTGGTTCGGTTCCTTATATGTACATTTCAACTTATTCATGGCGATCTGAGGTTGTCACATCAGCATGTGATCCTTGATTTCTTATTTTTCATTTTTGCTGATTTTTTTGCTGTTAATGAAAGTCAGTGGGTTACTTTAGTGAAATACTCAAGCTATCATGAGAGAAGAAAGATGATTTGGACTGCCAAAAGCCAATAAATTTAAAGTATACTATGTGTTTTCAATACGATTCTACTAGAGTAGAACAACAATAGCTCTATCAAGTTATATAACGAAGTTTTAAAGCTCCAAAAGATTTGTGCTCCAAGTGGGAATCGAACTGGCGTGGGTGAGAAGCGCCTTCCCTGATTTCCGACAACGGGGTATACTTTGCTCTCAGTGTACATGCCTAATTACTGCTATAAATTTTTTTATTTTAAGCTAAAATACTAAGCATTTAAATACTGAATACTGAATAATATATTTAAATATGTTGGATACCTTGATATGTGGAGACTAGAGTAGTAACCAATACAAGTTTATCACAAATAATATTGAGTTCGAGGCTAAGACTAGAATATAAGAGACCTACTTTGCACCTAAGCTAAGCAACAGACAACAACAGAACTTTTCAAGTTAGAGTAAAAGATAAACTCTCTCAGTGTCACCCTGTAACTAGTGGAGTACTCAGTACTTGGGCCCTTGCTCTTTCTCATTTTCACATCTGAACTACCCATACTGCTACAAAATCATGATAAATGTGTTTAAATTGAAACTGTAAAACTGTAATTGATGTATTTTTAGAATGTCACGCTCGATCGATTTGATAATGAAGGTTTATTTCTGCACCATTCAAGGGTTGTACTCGATGGGGAGGTTCTTTCTGCGGACCATGCCGTCTCCATGGAACCATTCACGACGGAACTGCTTGGCGGCTCCATCAGGGGTGTTGGTCCACTCGATGGTGATACGGTCGTTGTTGGTGTCCTAAACAGATGTATTTAGAATGCTTCACATGACATTTCGTCACTACACAAATATCCACAATAATTCTGATAGTACCATACCTCCTGTCCGTAGGCGAAAGCGTCGCAAGAGACGGCGATGAGGGCGGCCTCCTTGGGGTCGAGCACTCCTGATCCGGGGTCAACACCGAGTCTCTTCATGTTGGTGGTCTTGAAGGCCCATCCGATGCGGCGAGCAGAGGAGTTTGTCACCTGAAAGGAAAAAAGGATAAGTACAACTACAGTAAAGCCTCAAAACAGCATCAAAATCCTAAGACCCCAAAACCTTAAGACCACAAAGTCCTATGACCTCAAACCCTGAGACCTCAAAATTCTAGAACATCAAAACCCTAGGACCACAAGATAATAAAACATTCCTAAGATGTAAATCCTAAGACCTTAAAACTAACCTTGATGTGGTAGGTGTGTAACGACTCCCGACGGGAGTGTTGTTTGACTTATGGTATACAACGGAGGACGACTACCCTTGCCCTTATTTGGTACAATGGTAGTGTAATACAAAGGATTTATATTTAATATATTTATTTATAATATAAATAATTGTAGATGGTATTGGTTTTGGGGGAAAGTTGTGGTGTATTTGGGATTGAAATGAGGGGGATGAATAGATGGAGTCGACTGAACTTTGTTGACAATGAACTGAACAGTGAATTGGTCGAGGATGGAATGGCTTTATATACCAGTGAAATGTTATCGCCATAATTATGGAATGATTGGTAATGTAATTATATCATTTTGAATAGTATTTCTATTGTGTGGTAAATCTAATTATAGTTCAGAGTAGTGACAAAGTCGCTACACTCCGGGCGTCAGAAAAGGAAGTGGGGATTTATATTGTATGGTTGGGTATTGAGATATAAACTATTTGAAGAAACAAATTGATGGATGGATTATCGAGAGATCTTGATGAGGGTTAGAGGGTTTGTTGAGGGTTGAGGAAGATGTTGGGTACGATGAGAGTGGAGTCGGGAAGTTCTTTCTTGATTGAAGATCCAGCTATATCGTCATCTGTCTTCTCGGTAGACTTGATAGACTGGAAAGAAAAAAATATAAATAGGATGGATAATAATATAAAGTTTATAAAATAAATAAAAGGAAGAATGACTTCCTCCCGCCCTAAGGCAAGGTGGAATGCACATGAATTGTCATTCTTGAATTACATAATAGTATTAGGAGATTCAATTGATATTGGGGATGGATCACTTTGACAAATGATGGGATAATCATCAATGAGTTGAGGGGGTAATGGCTCATTAGGCCAACTATCAGGATTATCCTGTAGCCATAATGGACCTTTCCACCATATATGATCACCATTATTCATATCATGAGATGAGAGACCTCGGGTGATATGATCAGCAGGGTTCTCCTTTGTATTGACATAACGTGGTTGATTGATTGATAGATTTACATCGAATTGAAAATCCGACGAGATTGAGTTTATTTGATCTATTCTATTACGAACGAATACACTGTGTTTATTTGGAACATTGTTACCACATAACCAATGGATTACGGTAGTGGAATCAGTGAAGAAATAGAGTGAGATTCTTTTGTCGGGGAATTCTTTACGAAGTGATTGAATTGTATATTTGACCAGTCTATATCCCATTAGCAGAGCTTCCAACTCAAGCTTAGGAATAGTAGCCGGATTTTTCTTTGATGTTAGTCTGCATCGAGAAATGAGGAGGTGTGCATGGTTTGGAGTTGAGTTATATACACATGCACCCTTTGCTTGTATTGATGCATCTGTGAATACTGTGAGTGTAATTGATTCTGATGATGAGAGATGTGTGAAACGTGGAAAAGTCAACGTGAATTTTTTCACATCTTGAACTATTGAGTTCCATTCCTCTCTTCGTTCGTCGGGTAGAGGTTGATCCCATGAATATTTATCCAACCATAGTGATTGACTGAATAATTTTGGTTTGAGAAGTAATGGCGTGAGTAGTCCAAGTGGGTCATATACAGCTGCTATTGAAGCAAGTGTTGATCGTTTTGAGATTGAATTGTGATTGGAACTATCAGTATGCATTAACTTATTCATACATACTTGAAGTGTATCGTCTATTGTATTCCATACAACTCCTAGTAGTTTCATTGATGATTTTGGATATTTATCACTCTCTGGGATCTTATTATTGAATTCAATTGACACGGCGGTTCAAAGACAGTAGTTAAGAGCGACTCGCAGTTTTTAAAAATCAGGATAAATTGTTCAACAAATGTCTTACCACGAAAGATCATTATTATATACGGTAATAGTTAGCGTAAGGGGAGGGAGCGACGCGACGCGCTCAACGACGCGCTGCGGTCCCTCCCCCCACATGCGTTCATCATCGAGTTCTACGAGTTATGTAGCATGCCGAGATGGCTTAGTGGTTAGAACTTTTGTCTGGCGATCCGAACCTCGTGGGTTCGAATCCCACCCGGTGCAAAACAACTTTGCCGATTTTTCGTAGTGCGGGAGGCTTCAAGACAAAGTTAAATGTAGGGATTTCCCTCCAGTGAACCGCCGTGATTGAGTTGGAAATGAATTCTCTGATGTTCATGCTCATATCTCTGAATAGATGTTTGACTGAATGATACAATTCTTCTGTTGGATTGTTTGAGGAAATCACTAAATTGTCAACATATATTGAGTGTTTGAGGTTTTTTAGTGATTCATCATCTCTGGTCTTTATTTCATTTGACAAGTGGTATTGGATAACTTTAGATAATGTGTATGGAGATTGAGACACTCCAAATGGTGTGACTTTGAATCGGAATATGATAATATTATCTGAGGATACTGGTTTATTGATATCTTTGAGCCATAGGAATCGAACCATGTCTCTTTGTGATTTATGAAGTTTGACTTGAAGGAATGCTTTCTCAACATCTGCAGTCATGGCAAAGGCATGAGATCGAGCCCTAATTAGTAGGGCAGGAATCTCTTCCAAACTATTGGGACCACATCTGATGATATCATTGAGCGATGGATGATTCTTGGTATGAGCTGAAGCATCGTATACAATACGTAATGGGGTAGTTGGTTTATCTGGTCGAGGGACACCTTGATGGGCGTGATAGTGAATGATGTTACCATCGAATTGATATTGATTTACGACCTCAATTTGATTATTTTTTAATTGCTCTTGAATGAGGTTATCGTAACATGACAAGTGATCTTTGGTCTTTTGAAGTTTGGCTACCGTACTAACGAGGCGTTTGTACGCTAGATTGTAGTTATCAGGTAATGAAATTGAATTGTCTCTGAGACAATATTGAACAGTGTACCCTTGATCAGTTTTCTGAATAGTATTTTTGAAATGTTCTTCTACAATTGCGTCTTCTTGCTGACGAGATTGAGTCTCTGTCAGGGAAGCATCATTTGCTACTGAATCAAGTGCAAAGAAGTTTTCTACTTTTTGATTGAATGATAGATGATTATCAAGAGTGTCATCATGTTTGACTGTAACTTTATTACAGTTGATGACCTGATTTGTGGGGTTGGTTGATTGATATGAACCACCAATGACATATCCGAGGTCTGAGGGATGGAGTTGTAGACCACTTGGGAGAGTGTACTTAGGTTTATTATTCATTATTTGAAGTGAGTGTGTTATATTGAGAAGAATTTGTGGTTTAATTTCACCACAACGTTGTGGATTATCAGAGAGTGTGATGTTATGATCATGAATGAAATTGATATCATCTTTTGAGAGACTTTGAATTGTGTATGAATTGGTTACTGGGCCTTCAATAATCATAGCAGTTACTACTATTGACTTATTATCAGGCAGAAGAAGACTGAATTTAGCGAACTCGTAAGATTGTGGATCAGTAACGATCCCTGTTGCGAGTTTGAGTGTCATAGTTTTCTTGTCGACAATAGGTAGATTGAGTTTATCTACTAGAGATCGTGATATTAGTGTGGTGGTAGCTCCTGAATCCAGCATGATATCTGTTTTGATTGGGCTTTCATGAATTGGATGAGCCACTTGAGAGTTGATATTGAATAGACGAACTGAATTCTTTTCAGTTTGAGTACTATTTATATGGGTTGAAGTGACTGTATTGATTGATGTATGAGGAGGGACTGATTCTGAATCTGTTGTATTATTATTATTCATACAGATTGGATTTACTGTATTGATTGACGTATTAGAAGGATATTGTTTGAAGCATAATGCATCTGCATGACTCTGATGGCATAAGGTACACTTGATATGGCACATTGAGGTCTGATGATCATTTGATAGACATGATAAGCAAAGACGCTTCTCAATGGCAATCTTCTTTCTTTCAATTGCTGAGGGAACTTTCCAACAAACTATTGAGTTTCTATGCTTGTTACAGAACACACAGGCATTGGCATTTAATGGTGTTCTAATTGTTTCTTGGACTTGATTATTGACAAATTGTTTTGATCTGTTATTCTGATGACCAGAAGGTCTTGGAATTGAAGGTGATTTGATTTTATTTGAATCAAGTTCATCTTCTTGAGTGATACTAATTCGATATTCAATAGATATCTCTTCTCTGATTTGATTATGAAGGAAGGATAGTACCGTATCAACGGACGTATCCTTATTATTTTTATAGACTTCTATTTGATATCTGTGTGCAAATTTATGAATGACTTCTCGTACACCGTAGATCGATTGAGATGATTTGAGAAGTTTTAATTGATTGGTGAGAGCCATTAGTCTTCGAACTAGTTCTAGTTGGTCTGATGAACTGTCGGACTTGGCTTTGAGTTTATCGAGGGATTGACATATTATTGCCTCGTTCTCTTTGATATTACCGTATTCTGATTCTAAGGTATCAAGCATTTCTTGATAGCATGTTCCATCATGGGGATAGATTGAAACCAGATTTAGTGCTGGGCCTTTGAGATATTTAAGTAGATATGCATTTTTTTCTATTGTTGAAAGGGAAGGTCGTTGTCCGAATATTGTATGGAATAGTATGATGAATGAACGATATTGAGAGCGATCATTTCCATTGAATGTTTGGATGTCAATTGGTGGAAGTGGAGGGAGGGATGGTTGACTATTATATGTATAAGGTATGGTTTCATCTGGATCAATGTTTCTTTGTGGGGGTGTGTGTAGTTTAATGAGCGTTATTGTGTCATTACCCATTTTGATTATTTCTTTTAATTCATGCACTGTTGTTTTGATAAGGGTATTTACCTTTTCCTTAGTATTGATTGAACGATCTATTTGATCTGTTTGAGGTGGAGATGATGACTCTGAATTGGATGGATATGACATTTGTTTGAGTCTGTAAATCTCAGAATTGATTTCATATCGAAGATTATTGAACTCAGTAACAGAATTAATCTCATGCATTTGACGCATGAAACGAGGAATGATTTGTTTTGTCTCATGAATTGACTTAATGACAACATCTATTGATGGGTCTGATTGATCCTGCCTACGTGGAGGCTTGGTTTGACTTACGTTTGATTGATTGGATCTTTGAGTATTATTTGTATGATTAGATTCACTCATTATGATTTAGAATGAATTGACTTGATTGCGGTGGTTTGAATGCTTGCTGCCACGCGGGACTGGAATGAATTGATTGGGCCGATGCACCATGTGGCAGGCGAGCATTCTACCACTGAACCACCGATGCACCATGTAACGACTCCCGACGGGAGTGTTGTTTGACTTATGGTATACAACGGAGGACGACTACCCTTGCCCTTATTTGGTACAATGGTAGTGTAATACAAAGGATTTATATTTAATATATTTATTTATAATATAAATAATTGTAGATGGTATTGGTTTTGGGGGAAAGTTGTGGTGTATTTGGGATTGAAATGAGGGGGATGAATAGATGGAGTCGACTGAACTTTGTTGACAATGAACTGAACAGTGAATTGGTCGAGGATGGAATGGCTTTATATACCAGTGAAATGTTATCGCCATAATTATGGAATGATTGGTAATGTAATTATATCATTTTGAATAGTATTTCTATTGTGTGGTAAATCTAATTATAGTTCAGAGTAGTGACAAAGTCGCTACAAGGTGTGCTTGTCATCATAGGGAGCGTTGAAGACGATCTTGGATCCAGGCTGGGTAGCGATATCTCCGGGAGGTACTGACTGAGCCATGACGACTAATGTGAGGTTTAATCCATTCTGAACGTTTTTATACCAACATTTTGGTTTAATTAACATGCAAAAGATGCATGATAATTGAAACATTCAATGTTAGAGCAATTCAGAGATCACAATTGGTGCAGAATATATGATAATTGGTAATTTGCAAAGTTCAATTATCTGAATGTTTTTGATTAGAATGTGTGCTTTGTTGTCAATTGTTTATTTAGTGATCAATGGAACTGACGATCTCTTCTGTTGACATTTTTATAATAATATTATTTAATTAATTTTTTTATTGTCCTCGGAAGGTATTTTAATGTTCATAATTAAATGTTTGAAAAATATGATAGTGAGGACGTGAGAAAGAAGGCTACGATTACAGATACTATACTTATGAGCTACGAATAAGATATAACTACAGTGGTACGATGTGTAATAAAAACTCAACTATTGTCTGTATACTTGAGCTTGGGTTTTTTCTTTTATGATTGCTATTTATTCCACACGGTCATGCGAACGAATAGTGCAGAGTGCGAAAGAGGTACATAACTACAAAAACAAATCTCAGAAAAGTCAGAAATCCACGTACCTGCCGTATACTTTACCATATTTTCAAAAACTGTTATGGCACATCGTTCGTGGCCCTACTCTAGAACAGCGGACCAGTTCAAAAGTATAGTATAAAACTCTAGAATAAAAACTATTTCTTTCGTGTTTATTTTATTTTTGTGTTCTAGAATAGTGTCGGGTTTGTTACAGGTGGTTCTTGTCCTTCTCGAATCAATGCTTTCGATAATCTTTCAATGCTCTTCTATTCTATTCTTTAGTGATCATAATAATAATAATAATAATAATAATAATAATAATAATAATAATAATAATAATAATAATAATAATAATAATAATAATAATAATAATAATAATAATAATAATAATAATAATAATAATAATAATAATAATAATAATATTTTTATTCATCATAAATATGCAAATGTGCGATAATCAATCTTATTCTATTCTTCTTTCGCTTCTAATTCGCATTCTGCAGAATTTATATAAATGATTTCGTGCATTTATAAAAATTCCTTTGAATGCTTCCTTATAATAATAAGTATATTATAATTATAATATAATAATGAAACGCGTGTGATGAAAGAAAAAGAAATGAAACGATAATGAAGACGCTAAAGCAAACGATAATGAACTGCTCCTTGGCGCGAAAAAATATACACATTCTTTCCGGTAAACATATGGGACCGGTAAACTTTCATGGGACCCTTAAAATTGGCCATTCTTTCCTTATATTTGCTAGCAGTGATTTGGGACAGGATTGGGCAGCGAAATCTCATTTAGATGAAGAGTGAATCATCGTATCAACTTTTCTGAGACAAGCAAAAAGTGGATAACCATGCAGATCAGAGCCTACTCTTGATACACGATTGTAAGCTGAAACTGAACCGAACCACCCGCGAGTTTTTTCGTAATAAGACTGTTCGGATAGAATGATAGAGATTCATCGCATGAATCGAAAGACATATTTGATATTGATTCCCGATATGTTTAAAGCTCACTATGTGCATTGAAAGAACAACTTTCTAGACATGTAGAGAGAGCCCATCTGATTCGCATACTTTGCTCTCTCATTTTCTCATTATCCCTTACGCCAATTACCATATAATATAAACCATTGCTTATCGTGGCGGGAGTCAGACATGCAAACTCATGGGTCCCCTTCTTTAAGCAGTAGTTAGATTTGAAAAAAACATTGTAATGATATATTTTGAATGAAAACCATCGGTGAAGTTATGCATGAATTTCTGTTATTTTTAAAGATACAAAAGGCTGTGTGGAGCATTGTCAACAAAAATCATTTATTACTCTTTAATGTCTCAGAAGAACAATGCACTGGCATTCTTATTATTCTTATTTTTCTTTATTCCACCATCATTGAAATATCACTGGCCTAGCAGTGATCCACCAGCAGGACTTCGTGTGCCTTGAATAACGGGTTGCACCTTTACCTTAACGTTACCATCAAATTATACGTAACACGACATAAAGGGATTGATGGATGTCTGTCGCAAAGGTCGCAATATCATACATCACGCAATAGGTGTAATATAGGCATAATACAATAGTGGAACCAAATAACAAACCAGTGTCGTGACAATAAATTTTCTTTATTTTTCATAATATCCACCCGCTTAGAGAAAATACGATTTATTACCATTGTTACCACATTGTCAATAGTGTCAAATTTTTGCAGAATATTTTTACAGGTTTGAAGACCGTTACGTTCAATATATCAATGTTAATTTGTTCTTGAAAGCATGAATATCTCCACCACATAGCTAATTTTACTCTCCGCTCTGGCTAGACTCTCTCAGCGAGATAACATGGCCAGAGTTTCAAATTAGCTTAACTGCTCTAGTATTTCAAGACATAAAGTGTGCTTTTCATTTTTAACAGAAATAGATCAAATGGCATTTCGTAAAAATGCTCTTACACTTGACGTCACTAAAGATGGGTGAGTGACGTATTTTAAGTGCACTTTATGTTTTGAAATAGATAACAGAGTGGTCTCTCATATATTTTGAATTTCCTGTAATTTGGGTGTGTAATCATGGTGAATAGCTTTAAATCCCCTTGGGGGGTAATTGGTTTCGTAGGCACTAGGTCGGACCAGAACCGAATGGATGATAACTATTTCCAAACTTTGTACATTCTTCAGTACTTGATTCTCGAATGATTCTAAAATGCAAAAAGTTCTCGTCCGACCTAGTGTCGGATGGATAGGTCAAATTGCTACGAACAGTCAATCGAAGAATGTTGATGACATTTTTTGGCATTGACAAAAGATAATCAGCTTTTTCATGGGTGTTTCGTAGCTTTGCCATGAGGTTGCTCCATTGTGCCTCACAACTTGTTGGAAGTGTGGACCAGCTGACATCACAAAATGATCCCTCCATCTCTTCACTGGGCGACTCTTGCAACTAGGGGTCCAATGGGGTACATTTGACGTCCACCGATCATCTCTGGTATTTTGAAACTTAAAGTCTACTTAAATTACGTCACAGACTTTAAGTAGACTTTAAGTAAACTTAAAGTGAAAGAACATTTGACGAAATGCATTACAGTATACCACACCACTTTAAGTAGACTTGCGTTTTACTTTAAGTTTACTTAAAGTCTACTTAAAGTGCGGAGTTTAAGTAGACTTTAAGTTTCAAAATACCAGAGTAGGGGTCCAATGGGGTACATTTAACCTCCACCGATCATGCCGATCAATTTGTTGCTGATAAAGAACAAAAAATATTGTATTAAAAACGTATTCTACATGTATTGTATCTAGTTCATACTTTACTCGTACAAGTTTTGTTTTTCAAATTATTTTTTATTATGAACGTCGTGCTTCGAAATCCATTTATGTGATCTTTAGTTGAATATAAAATTATTATTATTATTATTATTATTATTATTATTATTATTATTATTATCATTATTATTATTATTATTATTATTATTATTATTATTATTATTATTATTATTATTATTATTATTATTATTATTATTATTATTATTATTATTATTATTATTATTATTATTATTATTATTATTATTATTATTATTATTATCATTATCATTATTATTATTATTATTATTATTATTATTATTATTAATATTATTATTATTATTATTATTATTATTATTAGAAGGAATTTTGTAGAGATGAACTTGTAACTGTACTAACAAGGGTTGTATATAATGAGTTATATTGTTTAAGGACGGGTGAGATTCACTGTTTCGGCCATTAGGTTCTAGACAGTGAACCTCTGCCCAATGGTGTTGGCCATCTTCAGTAGAACCCCCATTGAGTTAGATTACAGAAGGGTTTAATATAATAATTCATTATACGGTTCAGGCTGAGCAAGACATGGTTACAAACGGTACACTCCCGTATGATCTTCATTGGGACCGAGACTTTGCCCTCAATGCACTTATGACGTAAGTTTTTTGCTTTTTCTAAAGTATTTCAATAATAATTTTTTTTCACTTTTTTTCATTCAAATAAGAAGAAACTGCGTTTTTGGTTTATCGTCTTTCAAAGAATTTATTAGTATTATTACAGATTCGAGATAATAATAATAATAATAATAATAATAATAATAATAATAATAATAATAATAATAATAATAATAATAATAATAATAATAATAATAATAATAATAATAATAATAATAATAATAATAATAATAGTAGTATAATCAATATCATTACAGATTCGAGATGGTCATTCCTTTGGTATCTCTGTGCACAATTCATCCTCTTGTTTTATTTATATTGTACATGAGAAGTAATGTATACAACTCTGACATCAGATGGGGTTACATAGCGAATGAGGTAAACCTTTAAAGCGACATCCCAAGCCAATTTGCCACTCTCCGCTCTGGCCACACTCTCTCGCTTTATTTGTCTACGAGAGGGAGTATTGACAATGCGGAGAGCAAAATGTGCCTTTAATAACGGCATATCAATTTAATTTCCCTTACTAACAAATTAATATGATCACCTGCATTAGAAATTTTAATACACTAAATAGATCTCTGTATCACACTGGAAAACAATTCCCTAGCTAAAGTACCCATGGAATTGTTTTTCATTGTACTTTTGAAACACCCGATAGCTTGCTGTGCTAGGTTCATAAAGGGCAGTGCATTTGAAATGTTTTGCTTTTTTAATAATAATAAATTTTATCTGACCTCGGGGGGTATTTTAAGATTCATAATTAAATGTTTAAACAATATGATAAAGTCAGGAGGTAAGAAAGAAGGCTACGATTACTAGATCGTAGCATACAATACTTATGAGTTACGAATATAAGACTTAAATACATTGGCACTCTATCAGAAAGACGTCAGTTCTTTCTCGATAATGCAAGATCTGGCTTTGTGTCTTTAAAATAATAAACCATGATCAAAATTTAAAATATTGCAAATTTTTTCAAATGTACTTTCCTATATTTTTCATAAATCACTCGGGTGAAAACATTTCCATTTTCGGATTCAGAATCAATGGTGCCCGTTCAACCTGACATGTTGTTAAAGCGACACCCAAAGTCAATTTGAAACTTTCCGCTCTGGCCACGCTCTCTCGCTTTCTTTGTCTACGAGAATGTATTGCCGACACAGATAGCAAAATTAGCATGGGTTGTGCCTTAAAATACCTATTTAGTCACTGGTTGGACGAATGAAATTGAATTTTCTATTACCGTAAAAGCTTTTGTCGGCTACAAAAACATATCTTGATATTCATAAGATAGAAAAAACTGTATCTTGGTATTTTCAAGAACGACGCAAAAATGTATCCCGATATATATTTGTGTGAGGGAATAGGTATTCTTACCGGGGGAGGTGACATTGAAATTTTTTGCTTTCCTATCAGAAAGAAGTCAGTTCTTTCTCGATAATGCAAGATCTGGCTTTGTGTCTTTAAAATATTAAACCATGATCAAAATTTAAAATATTGCAAATTTTTTCAAATGTACTTTCCTATATTTTTCATAAATCACTCGGGTGAAAACATTTCCATTTTCGGATTCAGAATCAATGGTGCCCGTCAGTGACATGTTGTTAAAGCGACACCCAAAGTTAATTTGAAACTTTCCGCTCTGGCCACGCTCTCTCGCTTTCTTTGTCTACGAGAGTGTATTGCCGACACAGATAGCAAAATTAGCTTGGGTTGTGCCTTTAAATACCGATTTAGTCACTGGTTGGACGAATGAAATTGAATTTTCTATTACCGTATTTGTCGGCTACAAAAACATATCTTGATATTTAATATCTTGATATTTATATAAGATAGAGAAAAAACTGTATCTTGGTATTTTCAAGAAAGACGCAAAAATGTATCCCGATATATATATTTGTGTGAGGGAATAGGTATTCTTACCGGGGGAGGTGACACAGTAAAAAAATTCGATTGGATGTGGAATATAGTAGTGCTCTGCAAGGTGATCCCGATTCCTCCATGGCTACCGAAACATATTTAGCATCTATTTATTTATTTCTTTATTTATTTCTTTATCCATCAGTTAAAATCAAGAATAATGAATGAATGAAGCAATAAGGGAGTGATGGAGTTCCGTCGCTTAAGCGATTTCGGTTGGGGAGTGGCAGCTTTAGCTGAATAATGATATTAAGGACGAATACGAGATTGAGTTATAATATTGTAAGGGTGGTATCTATGAAAACGTGACAAACAAATTCTTTCCGTTGCTCAGCATAAACTCGAGCTGAAAATTCTCGGAATCACCGTACTTGGTCGAATTTCCATTGATTGGATTCATCACTAATTTGAAGGATGCTGTTTTGGAGGCGGGGGATGCGTAAATGGATGTGGGCTGAGATGCTCTCGAACTTTTGCGCCACGAGCGCTGGAGTATGAAGAGGGTTGAATAGACTCCGAAAGGATAAAAGAATATGAGAAAGACCCTCAACGAGATTGAGAGATAAGTCTGTCAAAGCAACCTGTCCTCAATTCCTGCAAGCGAATCTCATTTCAAGCCAGTTGATGTAATACTACCAAACCAACCATATTCATGAGCAAGCGTATATTACAGAATTAAAACTGTCCGAACAATACAAATTCCGCTATTTGCCGCGCAATACTCAGACTCCGCCCACTTCTTCGCGCGACATACCATTTTCTCTTATTTCATCGATTTTTATGGCGTCTTCTCGTCATTTAATTGGGCTTTCAGCAAAAATAAAATTATTTGCATTTACAAAACGTTCGGAAAACCTCCCGAAATTAGGCGAAAATTTTGGAGTGCGTTTTTCTCAACGGTGGAGAAGTTTACTATATTCGGCATTTGCGCGATGTATGCAAAACTTTTGTAATTCTATACTATATGAAAATATATTAGAAAGCTTGATTATGTGTTACTATTTTATTCCACATCAAACAGAAAAGTTTATTTTTTTTTACTACAGTGTAGCCTAAAAGTCATGGGACACTTTTTCATTTTTTTATAACTTTTGATCCAGAAAAGCATTCAAGCTGATCTTTTCAGTCAATGTACAGAATTTATCAGGGAATAGTACCATGATGTATTGGTACAATTAAATTAGTTCACTGATGCGTAGTGATGATGCAATCGATATACACTTTTTTGGAAATTTACATTTCTTTAGCGAAAGATCCTGTTCTTCTAAAACATTGTGAGAGTGGAGAGTGGACAAGGGCTGCACAGTCACACAATCCGGAATGGCTTCGATTCCGATTTCAAGCTGTAGCGGGGTCGCAACTTTGAGCGCCAAAATTTATAACTCTGCTTCTAGATGTGCTAACAACCCGTTCTAAGCGCTGAAATGATGCTAGTGGCGAGTAATGTTTATCAGCTGATTATCGTAGTTATAGCTCGTCATTTGCCCTCAGGGCATAAAATATTTTTTTTGGGGGAGGACCGGTTTTGAGACCCTACCGTTCAGAGGGCGGGTCTTCTAAAATTATGGTTCCTGCGCAAATAGCTTTGCAATATATCATATATTTATTTCCCTTATTTTGGTTTAGTTCCGATTCGTTTCAGACCCGCAGCATACGTTATGCTGTGGTCTACTCGGTGCGCGCTCTTGCGCTTTCTCTTTTACTGCTCTCGCCCCTGGGCCTCTATTGATGAAATCTCTTAGTTTCAAAGTACCAATGCATGTTAGAGATGTTCACAAAAGTTTTTACTCTATTGCTAAACTTTGATCTTTGATCTTTGTATTTTGATCTTTACTCGCTACTACCGAGTAGACCTCAGCATACCGTTTGCTGCGGGTCTGAAAGGAATCGGAACTAAACCAAAATAAGGGAAATAAATATATGATATATTGCAAAGCTGTTTGCGCAGGAACCATAATTTAGGGTCTCAAAATCGGTCCTCCCCCAAATAAATTATTTTATGCCCTGAGGGCAAATGACGAGCTATGACTTCCATGATCTACGGATAAACATTACTCACCACTAGCATCATTTCAGCACGTAGGACTGGTCGTTAGCACATCTAGAACCGGAGTTATAAATTTTGGGGCTCAAAGTTGCGACCCCGCTACAGCTTGAAATCGGAATCGAAGCCATTCCGGATTGTGTGACTGTGCAGCCCTAGTGGGGTTCTCCACTCTCACAATGTTTTAGAAGAACAGGATCTCTCGCTAAAGAAATGTAAATTTTCAAAAAAAGTGAATTTCGATAGCATCATCACTACGCATCAGTGAACTAATTTAATTGTACCAACACATCATGGTACTATTCCCTGATAAATTCTGTACATTGACTGAAATGATCAGCTTGATTGCTTTTCTGGATCAAAAGTTATAAAAAAATGAAAAAGTGTCCCATGACTTTTAGGCTACACTGTATGTATTCTCGTATTTGAGTCCTCACAGACTGGTTTTTTATATATGTTGTTTTGAGAAAATTGAGCTGCATCTCACAGCGTTTCTAGAGCGGAATCTAGCGTAGCGGCGAGTGAAAAAGAGAGACAACGAGCGCGGGAGAGAGTCAGACAGTTAGACACACACGCGACGCGACACGCGACGCATGCAAGGGCGCGGAGGAGAGAGACTCCGCCCCGCTCAGTTGATGCGCAATATTGGCATCTTGCCAAAAATTCTGTGTCCGCTCTCCCCACAGGGCTGAAACGCTGTGCATCTTGACCATCTTTGTGCTCAAGAGAGTAGCTTAGCGAGTTTTAAAATAGCTTGGGGTGTGCGTTTAAATAAAAATCGTGTTTACTGTCGAAATAGTCGAAATAGCTAAATCAATTGCGGATCAGGTCACCCATGTAATCAATGAATTCGTGTTCTGCTTCTTGTTACGACTTCAAATTCTTTCGCCATATCCGATTTACTACTGCGGCGGACCGCTGTGCAACGTCGTACATCAGCGGATAATTTTCGTAAGTATTTACTAGTTCCGTAAGTACTATCTTACTATCTCACTAAGAGCCAATATGACACAAATGGAAATTTTGAAAAATTATTTTTTGCATAAAAAATAAGCAACATAAACCGTTGACAATGAGATCTGCAAATTAAGCAATATTTCCCCGAGCAAAATTCAATTTAATTTTAATTTAAATTTTTTTTCAATTTTTATCCAAATAAATAAATTTGAAGGAATTATTTATATGTTCTGCGTTTCTTCCAACACCACCCTTTATATACCTACTGTTGCGATTGCATAAAACGCTTCTGAATATAAAAGGAGGAGGTTTCAATCGTTTTGCCCTATCTGATAGGTAGGTTCAAAGTTGAAAAGGAACACCTCGAGCTAGTTTAGAACTGTCCGCTCTGGCAGAGCTCTCTCGCTTTCTTTGACTAGGAGACAGCGTTGCCAGAGCGGAGAGTTTCAAATTTTCACCAGCTTAATTTTATTTTATTTTCGAACTAAAAGGGTTTCAAATGTGTTTGACTGGAAGTCTGCGTCAAGTAGACTACAAATACAACAAAAGTTTATTTCAAGTTGACTGCCGCTACTTGTAGCAATAGTTTTCACTTGAAGTATATTTAAAGTCTAGCGTACTGTGCTTTCAGAAGCTTGCAAATGCATAATGATAATTTCTATAATTTCAGTTTTTAATATCATAATTTCAATAATTTCAGTAATTTCTATAATTTCAGCAGTCATATTGTAATCGTTGCGCTCGTTTGTCTGTCATTATTAGCAGTAGGAATGCGAATTGTTTATGTGGGAATCCCTATTGAAGGCAAGGAGGAAATATCTATGGTTAGATATTGAATTTGTTTTATTTCCGTTACGATTTATCCACAAAAGCCTAAAAATTGTCGCATTCTATTAAAGGCACACTCCAAGCTTTAAAACTATCCCTCTGGCAATGCTCCCTCGTTTTCTTTGTCAACGAAAGAGCGGAACGGAGAGTAAAATAAGTTTGGCGTGCGCCTTTAAAATATATTTTCGAATATTTTAGTACAGTAATTTTGAAGTCAGAAGGATGGTAAAAGTTGTTTTACAAGGGCCAAAAAATCATATGAATAGAAAATTCGTTAGAGGTTTTCATAAACTTTCACGTGTGTCCATCTTTAAATAAATCATGATTTATCAGCGTCCTGAGCTGGCATGGATTAGAGAACTTGATGGTCGCCTGATTATCTTTGGAAACCCTGGAAACGCTGGTGATTTTGGTCCAGGTACAATACAATCAATTTTGCAAATAAGACAAATTTTTTGTTGTTTTTTGGGAAAAAAACAAGCTGAGAATGAGATAACAATTCTAAATCAGTCGATAAAGTTGTTTAAAATATAATAAATATAATAATAACTTTTTTTTGATTAAAAACATGGTAATGAAATGCGAATTTATTAGGGACAGCGAAAAAATTGTGAGGACAAGCAAAATCTGCGTCAAGGGAAAGACAATGATCAGAATGTAGGAAAAATACATACAATACAATATTATATTTCAGAAATCAAATATTATCTTTTGGCCGTTTCTTGGTTGGCTCCGCTAGTTACTATCATCACGATTCACATGGTCACTGTACTCTGGAAGATGGCAAGTGGTATTTTATCGATAATCATAATAATAATATGTAACACTTTATCAAGCTAATTTTACTCCCCGCATAGGCAATCTCTCTCGGACAAAGAAAATGAGAGAGCATGTGTCAGAACGGAGAGTTTCAAATAAGGAGTAATTATTAAAGGGAGATGCGAGAGATCTCACATCCACCACTCAAAGGGCTAAACGGAGACTCGTCATTAATTCATTCATACAGGTTTTATTTTTTTAATTTATGTATTTTCAATTAATTTTGTAAACATTATTATATATGCGTTGTTACATGTACCTTACACGCCTACGCCGTAACCCCCTCCGCCGCGTCTCCGTCGTTGCGGCGGAGGTTACGGCGCACAGCGATCTGATCGGCTTATTAGCGAAATTTCCCTTTTGCATATCTCGGGAAATCTGCTAAATTTCAAAAATTGGTGCTACAGTTCCCTAGATCTATTGAATATCTAGCTATGGCCAAAGCACCATCTTCAGAAAAGTTGTCGTTTATGAGTTATGAGATGGGCGACGTTTCCTAATTGCTCAATCAGATCGCCGTGCGGCGCAGGCACGTACGGCAAATGTAACGATGCAATAATGATGAAACTTCAGCTGATCGGCGTGTTGTTCTTCTGGGCATTCCCTATGGTGCTTTTATGTGTCACGTTTGTGTACGATCTGACCTGGATGCCTCCATCAATCCTATTCGTGCTACGATACGCATATGCGGTACAAACTATGTCAACTTAATATTTATTTATTTATCTTTAACGATAAACAGTGAGAACGTACACAAAAACAGAGAATATAACATGTTGAAAATACACAAAGTGGGCCTGGTATTGCAAAACTTAGAGACTACTTAAGATACATGAATTACTTGAAATTGAAATTTTGAAATTTCTACTTCAAGAAAAAGAACATTTCTCGAAATGCATTACAGCAAATACACCACTTGAAGTAGGCTTACAGGTCGCACACTCCGATCTAATTTTACCCTCCGCTCTGGCAACACTCTCTCGTACACAAAGAAAGCGATAGAGTGTGGCCAGAGCGGAGAATTTCAAATTAGCATTTCAAATTAGCTTGGGTGCACCACATACATTTTCGTCCCACCCACAATCTGGTGTTTTTTGCGAATTATAAACTGACCCGAATTTGAACAAAACTGACCCGATCTACATCTCAAGTACTCAAAACTGACCCGGCACGGGATGATTCTTACTAATCTCGATCTCCCGCATATTCCTAGATAGGGTTCGAGTCTCAAAACTGACCGCATCAACAAAGTGCTCACTCACGATGTGGGCGCTCGAAAATGTATGGTGTACCATCGAAAAAAAACCAGAAAATGATTAAATGTTTCTCATTCAGATTCTATTTTCTCTGGATTGCACACAAGTATCCATGGTGTTCATCCTCAGAAATCCATCACTAAAAAAGGTTTACATGTCCTCGTTTCAGATATTTTAATTTCAAATCAATTTAAGGTATTTCGAAAACTGTTTTTCCATGCACCCGCTGCCATATCTCATGTTAGTTCGGCTCCGTCAAAGCAGAATTGAAGTTATAAAGCAATTAGTAATTAGTTGTGCTCTGGTATTTTCAAACTAGTAGTTTACTTACTTTACGTCACGGACTAGTAGTTTACTGTTAGTTTACTACTAGTGAAAGAACATTTGACGAAATGCATTACCGTATTATACACCACTTCTAGTAAACTTACGTTTAACTAGCCGTAGACTTGCAAGTCTACGGCTAGTGGGAATGATAAGTAAACTACTAGTTTGAAAATACCAGAGTGTTTGTAAATAGTTGTGCGCAATTGTGTTGCGCAGCATTGGCGTGATCAATTGTTCTCTCACCTTCCCCCCATCCCCATCCACCTCTCTTTTAATAATTTTTATTCTCTCACATATTTTTTCTTGCACTCGAACACTTTGTGCTTGTTGAAACACCTTTGCGGTGTACGATAAATAAAATAAATAAATAAATAAATTGCAACCAATGTGAATATCAACTTCATCGTTTGAATGATATTCAAGAAGCAAAATATAAAAAGTTGAAGAGTTTGCATGAATTTTATCGGAAGTGAACAGAATCTTATCGAAACGTTGAATCGCCAGTAACGGGCATCCCCCCATGTCATCCTATTTACTGTTATCTTATGGAATAAAGAATGAGAATAATAAGAACAGAATAACAGTATCTAGAGTAAAATTGTACAATAAGCTACAGTATACTAATTTAGCTAAGCAGCGTTCCCGAATATTTTTGTCACCTGTATCCTACATAAGTGCAGCACAGAAAAAAAAGTTAAATAATATATCATCCAGAACGTGATAAATGCAAAAAATCTCAAACTTGTGAAATTTTGTCAAACCAAACTTCATAATTTTCCCTCCAATGTTTCATATTTTTTTCGGTTTGTCAGTATAATGTGATGGAACACAGACCAAGAATCAGAATATACATCTCGTATGGCCTCATGGGAAGCCATTCGGTCATCTCCAAACTGCCTGTCGATCTTCTCGGATTTGTGAAATCGAAGACGCGCATATGAAGATCAACGTGAGTGTTCTGGGACTTTCGGAAGTAAGAAGAGCTTTTTCCCCATGCACATCAGAGTCCTACTCTAGATAAATGTGTTTTAAACAATGGCCTACGCGTGCGCATTCCACAGTCTTCCATTCATTTTGACATCCAGAACGACCGTTCAGCATAGAAATAACACAAAGAAATCTTCATATTCAAATACGACGACTTAAGTTCTGTTATCATTCCTATCGTCATAATCGCACTAGAACGGTCGATACACATCACAAACTCTCTCACAACTAATGCTCTCACATTTGCATATCTTTCAAAGAAAGATGGCGTGCACCAGAATACAGGAAAAAAAACCATTCCCTAGTGAGTTTACGTCACCAAACAACCATGCTCCACGAGTATAGAATTAATGAACAATCATATAACATGTGTAAATAAGTCGTGCCCCCATGATGTCGAAACAGAATATGTTTGATCTTTGATCTTTGGTGTCTTTGTTCAATGATTCAATGCGTTCAACGACAATATCGTTCTCAAGGCACCTTTTATTTGCTCTTGGGTACTTTTTTATCTATCCATTTACTCCTTCTTCTCTACATCTTCCTCCTTTCCACCACCCTTCTCATCTTTCTTCTCTTCCTTCTTCTCTTCCTTCTTCTCTTCCTGCTTCTCTTCCTTCTTCTCTTCCTTCTTCTTCTTTCTCGACTGGCTAACATCTGTCCTTTCTTCCTGCAAAGATTAAAGATCATAAATCAAAGATCAAAGATCAAAGGACAAAGATCAAAGATCACCAACCTTCAACGAGTGAACTTTCTCCAGTGTGTCGTCATCCTCACTTTCACCCTGAAATCACAGTAAGCACAATGCTAAATATTCTTTATAAACTACCGTACTTTGAGCTCTCCCGCAGCTATCTTTCTCTGTCTCTCCTCCTCCAACGTTCTTCTTCTCTTACTTTGTTCCGATTTGGTCGGCGGTTTCACCTGTGGTATACGGTATTAGTCAGGTAGATTGCACATACATAGGCTACGGTCAGGTGACGGTCAGGTTACGGTCAGGTTACGGTCAGGTTACGGTCAGGTTACGGTTAGGTTACGGTCAGGTTACGGTCAGGTTACGGTCAGGTTACGGTCAGATTACGGTACGTACCTCCGGATAGGGCTTGTTCTTGAGAGAGGCATCCGGATCTTTGTTTTCATTCGACATGTTTAGAGTACCTAAAAGAGTTCAAAGATCAAGGACCAAAGATCAAAGATCAAATTGCCACTAACCCATCTTATCAATGATCTTGTCCACTTTGGCCTCGGGTTCTTGACCTTTCACGTCCTTCTCAGGTGGAGTTTGCTTTTCAGGCAGATCGATATTCTTCGGTTCGAGCTTTTCAGACGCTGCCCTCTTCTGAAAGGTCCATAGCTTGGCTAAGGATTTGAGGATAGCCAATTGTTAATACACTTACGGTCTCCACTGGAGGAGCAGGGAGAGTTGGAGGAGCCGCTGGTTTGACAGGAGGTGCGGGTTGCGTAGGACTGATTGAAGCCGTTGGTGGAGTAGGAACCGTCGGGGGAGTCGGAGTAGGCGGCGTCGCCGGAGCCGTCGCAGGAGCTGCAGGAGCTATGCACCTCGGAGGCAGCTCTGGAATCTTCTTCTTCTTTGCACAAGCAACCAAGTGCAAGGCAAGAGCAGACGACGCAATCTGAAATTAAGTGAGATTTAAGGTGTTAAAGGCGACCTTAAAGATTAAGCCCATTTGAGCTCCACTGAGCTACTCAGTGATCCATAGAGCTCCTTCGTCCTTACCAGGGGGAGGATCATCGCAGGAGCGAAGAACTGCTCGCTGCGATTATAACACGAGTGAATGATTGGAGAAAATGAAAAGAAGTGACAAAGAGATGAGTGAGCATTTGCATAATATCCATAATATAATTATCTACTCTCCGCTCTGGCAATGCTCTCTCGCTTTCTTTGTCCACGAGAGAGCGTTGCCAGAGAGGAGAGTAAAATTATCTCGTGGAATTCCTCATATAAATCAAAGATTCTGCTCTGGATTGAAGTGCAATGAGAAATTCACTGTCCTACGTGGATTTAGGGTTACTGTGGCTCATACGAAACTCCTTTTAAGATTATGATTTAAGAATAAAAAGATCAAAAAATAAGAAAAAGGGAACCAGGAGGTTTTGGGTGAACTATTGACATGAAGAACGTGGGACCCTCATGCTCTCTATTATGGCGCGTTAAAATGTGTTGGAAAACCGAAAAAAGCGACTTTCCGAGTGTTAAAATGTACCCGGGAAAACCGAAAATGGAAAGTCGATATTTGAATTCGCGGGCGCGAATATGGTGCGGGAATTCAAATTTTCCCTCGCGACTGCGAGTTTCCGATGTCAAAAGAAGACGAAAAGTGAATGAAAAAGAAATTCCGGATTTCTTTCGTTTTTAAAACATGGAGATTGGCAGTCGGAAAGTCGGAATTTGAATTCCCGCACATTATTCGCACCCGCGAATTCAAATATCGACTTTCCATTTTCGGTTTTCCAGGGACACTCGGAAAGTCGCTTTTTTCGGTTTTCCACCACATTTTAACGCGCCATTACAAAGGAGTGCGGATAAAACTGCCAAAGAAAGTTTATTACTATGCTCACGACCGTAGTGTAACTATAAGGTGACAGGGGTTATTTAACGATACATGACTACAGTAACCCTACATGACTACAGTAACCCTACATGACTACAGTAACCCTAAATCCGCGTAGGACTGTAACCCTACATGACTACAGTAACCCTACATGACTACAGTAACCCTAAATCCGCGTAGGACTGTGAACTTCTCATTGCACCTCAATCCAGAGCAGAATCTTTGATTTCTATGAGGAATACCCCGAGCTAATTTTACCCTCCGCTCTGGTAACGCTCTCTCGTAGACAAAGAAAGTGAGAGAGCATTGCCAGAGCGGAGAGTAGATAATTACATTATGGATCTTATGAAAATGCCTCTTCGTCACTTCTTTTTTCTCTCCAATCATTCACTCGTCTTGTATTCGCTGTGAGCAGTTCTTCATTCCTGCGATGCTCCATCTCCTGGTATGGTCAAAGGAGCTCTGTAGAGCCCTGAGTAGCTCAGTGAAGCTCAAATGGACTTAATCCTTTTTTAAGGACACCTTAAATCTCCCACACCTTAAATATCCCTTAATTTCAGGCTGTCTCCTCGGTTATTACCTTGCACATGGTTGCTTGTGCAAAGAAGAAGAAGGTGTCGGGGCTGCCTCCGAAGTACGTAGCTCCACCAGCTCCTTCAGCTCCACCGGCGACGCCGCCTACTCCGACTCCACCAACGGCTCCGACACCTCCGTCGATTACTCCAAGCCCAGTACCCGCTGCACCTGTCAAGCCAGCGGCTCCTCCAACTCCTCCCGCACCAGTGGAGACCGTAAGTGTATTGACATTTGGTTTTACTTAAGTCTTAATCCAAGTTACGGTTCTTTCAGAAAAGGGCAGCGTCTGAAGCGCAGGAATCGAAGAAGCCTGAAGAGAAGATTGCGCCTGAGAAGGACGGTAAAGATCAAGAACCCGAGGAAAAGAAAGAGGCAAAGTGTATTGATAAGCCAGAAGGTTAGTGGCAATTTGATCTTTGATCTTTGGTCCTTAATCTTTGAACTCTTTTAGGTACTCTAAACATGCCAACTGGAAACAAGGATCCTGACGCTTCTAAGAACATGCCCTATCCGGAGGTACGCACCGTAACCAAACCGTAACCTGACCGTAGTCTATGTATGTGCAATCTACCTGACTAATTCCGTATACTTCAGGTGAAACCGCCGACCAAATCGGAACAAAGTAGGAGAAAAAGGACGTTGGAGGAGGAGAGACAGAGGAAGATAGCAGCTGGAGAGCTCAAAGTACGGTAGTTGACAAAGTGTCAACGAATATTTCGCACTGTGAATAATTTCAATCATCAATTTCAGGGAGAAGATGAAGAAGACGACACACTTGAGAAAGTTCACTCGTTGAAGGTTGGTGATCTTTGATCTTTGATTTTTGATCTTTGATCTTTGATTTATGATCTTTGATCTTTACAGGTGGAAATGACGGATGTTAGCCGGTCGAGAAAGAAGAAGGAAGAGAAGAAGGAAGAAAAGAAGGAAGAGAAGAAGGAAGAGAAGAAGGAAGAAAAGAAGGAGGAGAAGAAGAAAGATCAGAAGGATGATAAAAAGAAGGAAGATGGAGAGAAGGTGTAAATGGATAGATAGAAAAGTACCAAAGAGCAAATAAAAGGTGCCTTGGAAAAGTCGTTGAACACATTGAATCATTGAACAGACACCAAAGATCAAAGATCAAACACATAAGATCAAACAGAAGACTTACATATGTTATATGATTGTTCAATAAATCTATCTTATATCTTATATCTTGAAGTAAGGATGACGCTAGTTCACTAGAAATCTAGGAGTGATCTACATAGCATTTACGTGCTCTTTCAAATTTTTCCACATCTTTTTTTGTTTATGATATATTAAATAGCGATTATCAGCATGGTCAATTCAATTACTGGATTCTGGTGCAAGCCATCTTTCTTTGAAAGATATGCAAATGCGAGAGCATTAGTTCTGAGAGAGTTAGTGCTGTGTATCGACCGTTCTAGAGCGATTATGACTGTTGGGATGAATGACTGGACTGAACTCTTCACATTTGAATATGAAGATTTCTTTGTGTTGTTTCTATGTTTAGCGGTTGTTTTGGCTGTCCCTTAAAAAAACACTATCTGAGAGAATTCAACAACTGGAATATTTTCTGGTATCGATGAAAAATGAATTTTTCTGTTTTATGTGTGATAATTACAGGCTCCATGAGTGTAGTACACTGGTACTTGGAAATTGCTTCCAATTGAAAATTCGCTTCAGGGGGGTGACCACACAACAATTTGGCGCCTTTTCCTAAAAGGTTGATTTCGAACCCAATCGATTCGGGAGTGGGTGCAATCGACTCCTTGGCGAATTCTAAGAAACTATTGTCAAGGAGAGTTTTTTGATCAACGGTCAACGAAGGCTGGAATTTGGGAATTTTCGGAAAAAATTTTACATTAAATTAATTCTCACTATTTTCCCATGGCCCAGGTAAATTTTTTATTTGCTCAATATCTTCTACATATTATATTACACCTTCAGTTTAAAATTCATAATTTTTAAAAAATACATAATTTGTGAACGAACCCGTTTTGTAACGACAATCTGAATTGTGGTGTGCTCCGACGACGTTTCCTAATTTCTCAAATTGGTTTTTCGCTAGTTCTAAACATATTTTACCGCTGTTCTCGTCATGACTGAGCTATAGAACTACTCCTCGCCTTCGGAGTGCGCCTGCACGGTTTACGTGCTGATCACATTGTTGATCATACTTCTCATTTAAGTTTTATTCACTTATTCGTGTACGAGCTAGCTTACGAAGTAGTTACCATACTCACGCCATTCCGTACTCTTTCTTGTTGGTTTTATAGACTGATCAGAGAAAGAGAGAGCATGCAAATTATTTTGTTTAAACGAGAAAATACGGATATTAGATGATATTTTCAGTAATTTCTTTGCTGCCTTCTCCTTCTTTTCCTTATCATCTGCTGCTTCTGCAACATACATCTCATGAATGTCTACATCGAGGTACTCTACTGGGTTCTGGATGTATGAACAAAACGGGTTGTAGGGTAAAGCGAAACTCTATGTCTCGTTTGTTGATCTCTGATCGACAAACTCTCCTTGGAAATAGTTTCTTAGAATTAGCCAAGGATTCGATTAAGCCTATTTTTCGTCTATACCACTCATATGTGAATTTCCCAGATGTTACACACCTTTGCCGCTTGTCAGTAAAACATTTTCAGGTTCTTGTAGAATAATATTGGCGAAAATTGCAATATATCCTGGCTTTTCAAATCATCATGTTCCCTCGAAAGCGTAACTACAAGTAACTATCATTGATTATTTACTTTTATTTTAACAAAACATTTAAAAAAATAAGCACATAGCAAATCGACATAGAGTAGGATATCAATGGGGAGCATCCTTCTCCTCCGGACGCTCGCGGGCGTTGCGGGCGCGATGTTGCGATTCACTCTCTAATCATTAACATTTATTGAATAAATATGTGTAGCAAAATTATCAAGACATAGAGTTTCGCTTTACCCTACAACCCGTTTTGTTCATACATCCAGAACCCAGTAGAGTACCTCGATGTAGACATTCATGAGATGTATGTTGCAGAAGCAGCAGATGATAAGGAAAAGAAGGAGAAGGCAGCAAAGAAATTATTGAAAATATCATCTAATATCCGTATTTTCTCGTTTAAACAAAATAATTTGCATGCTCTCTCTTTCTCTGATCAGTCTATAAAACCGACAAGAAAGAGTACGGAATGGCGTGAGTATGGTAACTACTTCGTAAGCTAGCTCGTACACGAATAAGTGAATAAAACTTAAATGAGAAGTATGATCAACAATGTGATCAGCACGTAAACCGTGCAGGCGCACTCCGAAGGCGAGGAGTAGTTCTATAGCTCAGTCATGACGAGAACAGCGGTAAAATATGTTTAGAACTAGCGAAAAACCAATTTGAGAAATTAGGAAACGTCGTCGGAGCACACCACAATTCAGATTGTCGTTACAAAACGGGTTCGTTCACAAATTATGTATTTTTTAAAAATTATGAATTTTAAACTGAAGGTGTAATATAATATGTAGAAGATATTGAGCAAATAAAAAATTTACCTGGGCCATGGGAAAATAGTGAGAATTAATTTAATGTAAAATTTTTTCCGAAAAATCCCAAATTCCAGCCTTCGTTGACCGTTGATCAAAAAACTCTCCTTGACAATAGTTTCTTAGAATTCGCCAAGGAGTCGATTGCACCCACTCCCGAATCGATTGGGTTCGAAATCAACCTTTTAGGAAAAGGCGCCAAATTGTTGTGTGGTCACCCCCTGAAGCGAATTTTCAATTGGAAGCAATTTCCAAGTACCAGTGTACTACACTCATGGAGCCTGTAATTATCACACATAAAACAGAAAAATTCATTTTTCATCGATACCGCACCTATGTCGATTTTCTCAGATAGCGTTTTTTTTAATATATAGAAGTTGATTTTGCCAAAATCCAAAAGTGCCTTTCGTAGAACATCAATAACTTCCGTCATACGCAAGCAATCAAGGCGTTTTTTTTCAGATTGTAGCCAGATATCTTGACTAATTTTCGCTTATTTTTTCACCACCATAACCCCTACCGTAACCGAGTTAGTTCGCGATAACGACGAAAAAATAATGATCACCTCCCACCGCAGCCCCCGTTAAAGATAGAGCGATGCGGTTTTCACCATTGGATTCAGCGTAGTCGAAAGCAGTAAACTGTCGAATCCGATTTTTAAAAAACGTCCTTAAAAAAATATAAATATTGATTAAAGTTACAACATTTTCAACTTTGCGTTTATTGATTTATTCTTTTGTTTTTCTATTCAGTTTTACTAAATCGCATACGGAGAACACGATGCGCACACTCTGCGATCGCAATTCCATCGATTTACGCCCTAAATTTGCATATCAACATTTCACCACCTCCGTTTTGCGATAAAAAGCGACTATAACTGCTTCTTTTCGCTTGCATATGACATTTACGAATTTATTATCATTATTCAAAACAAAAATAAGTCACAAGAAGCAAAAACAAGCAAAAGAAACGATTCAGGGCGTAAGAAATTTGACATAATCAACGCGCGTGCGTCGCGTGTGCTCGCTTTGAAGCGATCATTTCAAAGAATGCCAATTCAATCGTGGGGTTTACTGCTCAATTACGTTTTCATTGTTTCATTCAGTATTCATATCATCACTATTCCTTCAGGCCATCACTGGTTAGGGAGGGCCCCTACTGTATACAACTTAGTTTTGCCACTTTCCAAAACAGCCTTTCGTAGAATATTAATTACTCACTCCATACACAACCAATCAAGGCGCTCTTTTGTTTAGATTGTAGCCAGACTTCTTTACTACTTTTCGCCAGTGATCTTACCACCATATCCTCTACCGTACCCGAGTCAGTTCGCGATAACTGGCAAAAAAAAATGAACGGAGAGCTCAGCAGCCCCTTATGAAGATAGAGCGATGCTCAGCAAAGTCTCTTTAGTTAAGGTAGTCTAATAAGGGAAGGGTACTTGGTCGTGTGTCTGGAAATCTAACAAAATGTATATGGTTGGAAAGAGGACAAAATTCTAAGACTTTTTGGTTTTTTCGTTTTGTCGCCTCGGACTTCCTAAGGACCGAAAATCATTTTTGAAAAAGATCAATTCCATGGGTGAAATTTCAAGGGTCCAATGGCAGAGATATCTATTAGATACCTCATCTCGCCCTTGCATTCTTTTCTCAAGCAATACTTAGCGCAGTAGGTAAGAGGCTCGTCTATAAAACTTTTGTGTGTTCGGTTTCAATGGTTCGATTCCTTTCACTGCAACTTTTTTTTGCTAATTTTATTTTTGATCAAACTATATTTCTGTTTTCATCGATCGTTTGTGTGGACTACTATGTATCTACAACCGCTCCCCATCGGATGTGGAGAACGCCTTCAAGCCGTATATCGCTTACGGTTTCTTCAAGGGAGGCTTCATTGACACCCTCCCTGCTCCCTGGGATTCACCATGAGCGTCATGTTCGGTCAAGGAATCTCTACGCCACGCCCCCTGTGGCGAGCCAGGCTGTACCCTGTGGCGAGCCATCTGTCCTCGCTGCAGAGTTAGCTTCTGCTTTTCATGCCCAATATGCACCGTTGTTAGTGTTTGTGTATTAGCTTGTTCATTTGTTGTTAAATTGTTAATAAAACGAATTTGATGAAAAATAAAATTAGCAAAAAAGTTGCAGTGAAAGGAATCGAACCATTGAAAACGAACACACAAAAGTTTTATAGACGAGCCTCTTACCTACTGCGCTACGCGTTGCTTGAGAAAGAAATGCAAGGGCGAGATGAGGTATCTAATAGATATCTCTGCCATTGGACCCTTGAAATTTCACCCATGGAATTGATCTTTTTCAAAATTGATTTTCGGTCCTTAGGAAGTCCGAGGCGACAAAACGAAAAAACCAAAAAGTCTTAGAATTTTGTCCTCTTTCCAACCATATACATTTTGTTAGATTTTCAGACACACGACCAAGTACCCTTCCCTTATAAGCGTTAGTTCCCATGACACTATATTGATCTACTTATTCATTCTATCGATTGAGTTTTCATTCACACTTATCGACGTTTCTTTAGTTAATGTAGTCTTAGCGTTAGTCCCCGTGATACTATATTGATCTACTTATTCATTCTATCGATTGAGTTACCGTTCACACTTAGCAAAGTTTATTTAGTTAAGGTAGCCTTAGCGTTAGTCCTCGTGATACTATATTGATCTAATTAAAGATTTAAGGTTGCCTTAGCGTTAGTCCCCGTGATACTATATTGTAGTTTATAATAATAACAATAAAAATAATAATATATTTATCGCATCTTGGAGAAGAGAGAAAAGAAGTCAGAAAAGAGAACAATAAAAATGCATATTAAGACAAGAAGTTGCGACGATATAGTTGTTGCAATTACTGAATTGCAACTTTTACATAATCACTAAATACATAAGGAGAGATCAATGATAAAATAGTTCGATCTATATTGATTTACTTATTCATTCTATCGATTGTGTGGCAGTACGACATTTTGGATCGGCCGTTTTGGAACACGGACGTTTTGGAACGGGACGTTTTGGAACACAGACGTTTTGGAACACGGACGTTTTGGAACACGGACGTTTTGGAACGGGACGTTTTGGAACACGGCCGTTTTGGAACGGGCCGTTTTGGAACGGGCCGTTTTGGAACGGGACGTTTTGGAACACGGACGTTTTGGAACGAGACGTTTTGGAACGGGACGTTTTGGAACACGGCCGTTTTGGAACGAGACGTTTTGGAACACGGCCGTTTTGGAACGGGACGTTTTGGAACACGGCCGTTTTGGAACGGGACGTTTTGGAACACGGACGTTTTGGAACGAGACGTTTTGGAACACGGACGTTTTGGAACGGGACGTTTTGGAACACGGACGTTTTGGAACGGGACGTTTTGGAACACGGACGTTTTGGAACGGGACGTTTTGGAACACGGACGTTTTGGAACGGGACGTTTTGGAACACGGACGTTTTGGAACGGGACGTTTTGGATCACGGACGTTTTGGAACGGGACGTTTTGGAACACGGACGTTTTGGAACGGGACGTTTTGGAACACGGCCGTTTTGGAACGGGACGTTTTGGAACACGGCCGTTTTGGAACGGGACGTTTTGGAACACGGACGTTTTGGAACGAGACGTTTTGGAACACGGACGTTTTGGAACGGGACGTTTTGGAACACGGACGTTTTGGAACGGGACGTTTTGGAACACGGACGTTTTGGAACGGGACGTTTTGGAACACGGACGTTTTGGAACGGGACGTTTTGGAACACGGACGTTTTGGAACGGGACGTTTTGGAACACGGACGTTTTGGAACGGGACGTTTTGGAACACGGACGTTTTGGAACGGGACGTTTTGGAACACGGACGTTTTGGAACGGGACGTTTTGGAACACGGACGTTTTGGAACGGGACGTTTTGGAACACGGACGTTTTGGAACGGGACGTTTTGGAACACGGACGTTTTGGAACGGGACGTTTTGGAACACGGACGTTTTGGAACGGGACGTTTTGGAACACGGACGTTTTGGAACGGGACGTTTTGGAACACGGACGTTTTGGAACGGGACGTTTTGGAACACGGACGTTTTGGAACGGGACGTTTTGGAACACGGACGTTTTGGAACGGGACGTTTTGGAACACGGACGTTTTGGAACGGGACGTTTTGGAACACGGACGTTTTGGAACGGGACGTTTTGGAACACGGACGTTTTGGAACGGGACGTTTTGGAACACGGACGTTTTGGAACGGGACGTTTTGGAACACGGACGTTTTGGAACGGGACGTTTTGGAACACGGACGTTTTGGAACGGGACGTTTTGGAACACGGACGTTTTGGAACGGGACGTTTTGGAACACGGACGTTTTGGAACGGGACGTTTGGAACACGGACGTTTTGGAACGGGACGTTTTGGAACACGGACGTTTTGGAACGAGACGTTTTGGAACACGGCCGTTTTGGAACGGGACGTTTTGGAACACGGCCGTTTTGGAACGGGACGTTTTGGAACACGGACGTTTTGGAACGAGACGTTTTGGAACACGGACGTTTTGGAACGGGACGTTTTGGAACACGGACGTTTTGGAACGGGACGTTTTGGAACACGGACGTTTTGGAACGGGACGTTTTGGAACACGGACGTTTTGGAACGGGACGTTTTGGAACACGGACGTTTTGGAACGGGACGTTTTGGATCACGGACGTTTTGGAACGGGACGTTTTGGAACACGGACGTTTTGGAACGGGACGTTTTGGAACACGGCCGTTTTGGAACGGGACGTTTTGGAACACGGCCGTTTTGGAACGGGACGTTTTGGAACACGGACGTTTTGGAACGAGACGTTTTGGAACACGGACGTTTTGGAACGGGACGTTTTGGAACACGGACGTTTTGGAACGGGACGTTTTGGAACACGGACGTTTTGGAACGGGACGTTTTGGAACACGGACGTTTTGGAACGGGACGTTTTGGAACACGGACGTTTTGGAACGGGACGTTTTGGAACACGGACGTTTTGGAACGGGACGTTTTGGAACACGGACGTTTTGGAACGGGACGTTTTGGAACACGGACGTTTTGGAACGGGACGTTTTGGAACACGGACGTTTTGGAACGGGACGTTTTGGAACACGGACGTTTTGGAACGGGACGTTTTGGAACACGGACGTTTTGGAACGGGACGTTTTGGAACACGGACGTTTTGGAACGGGACGTTTTGGAACACGGACGTTTTGGAACGGGACGTTTTGGAACACGGACGTTTTGGAACGGGACGTTTTGGAACACGGACGTTTTGGAACGGGACGTTTTGGAACACGGACGTTTTGGAACGGGACGTTTTGGAACACGGACGTTTTGGAACGGGACGTTTTGGAACACGGACGTTTTGGAACGGGACGTTTTGGAACACGGACGTTTTGGAACGGGACGTTTTGGAACACGGACGTTTTGGAACGGGACGTTTTGGAACACGGACGTTTTGGAACGGGACGTTTTGGAACACGGACGTTTTGGAACGGGACGTTTTGGAACACGGACGTTTTGGAACGGGACGTTTTGGAACACGGACGTTTTGGAACGGGACGTTTGGAACACGGACGTTTTGGAACGGGACGTTTTGGAACACGGACGTTTTGGAACGGGACGTTTTGGAACACGGACGTTTTGGAACGGGACGTTTTGGAACACGGACGTTTTGGAACGGGACGTTTTGGAACACGGACGTTTTGGAACGGGACGTTTTGGAACACGGACGTTTTGGAACGGGACGTTTTGGATCACGGACGTTTTGGAACGGGACGTTTTGGAACACGGACGTTTTGGAACGGGACGTTTTGGAACACGGCCGTTTTGGAACGGGACGTTTTGGAACACGGACGTTTTGGAACGGGACGTTTTGGAACACGGACGTTTTGGAACGAGACGTTTTGGAACACGGACGTTTTGGAACGGGACGTTTTGGAACACGGACGTTTTGGAACGGGACGTTTTGGAACACGGACGTTTTGGAACGGGACGTTTTGGAACACGGACGTTTTGGAACGGGACGTTTTGGAACACGGACGTTTTGGAACGGGACGTTTTGGAACACGGACGTTTTGGAACGGGACGTTTTGGAACACGGACGTTTTGGAACGGGACGTTTTGGAACACGGACGTTTTGGAACGGGACGTTTTGGAACACGGACGTTTTGGAACGGGACGTTTTGGAACACGGACGTTTTGGAACGGGACGTTTTGGAACACGGACGTTTTGGAACGGGACGTTTTGGAACACGGACGTTTTGGAACGGGACGTTTTGGAACACGGCCGTTTTGGAACGGGACGTTTTGGAACACGGCCGTTTTGGAACGGGACGTTTTGGAACACGGACGTTTTGGAACGAGACGTTTTGGAACACGGACGTTTTGGAACGGGACGTTTTGGAACACGGACGTTTTGGAACGGGACGTTTTGGAACACGGACGTTTTGGAACGGGACGTTTTGGAACACGGACGTTTTGGAACGGGACGTTTTGGAACACGGACGTTTTGGAACGGGACGTTTTGGAACACGGACGTTTTGGAACGGGACGTTTTGGAACACGGACGTTTTGGAACGGGACGTTTTGGAACACGGACGTTTTGGAACGGGACGTTTTGGAACACGGACGTTTTGGAACGGGACGTTTTGGAACACGGACGTTTTGGAACGGGACGTTTTGGAACACGGACGTTTTGGAACGGGACGTTTTGGAACACGGACGTTTTGGAACGGGACGTTTTGGAACACGGACGTTTTGGAACGGGACGTTTTGGAACACGGACGTTTTGGAACGGGACGTTTTGGAACACGGACGTTTTGGAACGGGACGTTTTGGAACACGGACGTTTTGGAACGGGACGTTTTGGAACACGGACGTTTTGGAACGGGACGTTTTGGAACACGGACGTTTTGGAACGGGACGTTTTGGAACACGGACGTTTTGGAACGGGACGTTTTGGAACACGGACGTTTTGGAACGGGACGTTTTGGAACACGGACGTTTTGGAACGGGACGTTTTGGAACACGGACGTTTTGGAACGGGACGTTTTGGAACACGGACGTTTTGGAACGGGACGTTTTGGAACACGGACGTTTTGGAACGGGACGTTTTGGAACACGGACGTTTTGGAACGGGACGTTTTGGAACACGGACGTTTTGGAACGGGACGTTTTGGAACACGGACGTTTTGGAACGGGACGTTTTGGAACACGGACGTTTTGGAACGGGACGTTTTGGAACACGGACGTTTTGGAACGGGACGTTTTGGAACACGGACGTTTTGGAACGGGACGTTTTGGATCACGGACGTTTTGGAACGGGACGTTTTGGAACACGGACGTTTTGGAACGGGACGTTTTGGAACACGGCCGTTTTGGAACGGGACGTTTTGGAACACGGACGTTTTGGAACGGGACGTTTTGGAACACGGACGTTTTGGAACGAGACGTTTTGGAACACGGACGTTTTGGAACGGGACGTTTTGGAACACGGACGTTTTGGAACGGGACGTTTTGGAACACGGACGTTTTGGAACGGGACGTTTTGGAACACGGACGTTTTGGAACGGGACGTTTTGGAACACGGACGTTTTGGAACGGGACGTTTTGGAACACGGACGTTTTGGAACGGGACGTTTTGGAACACGGACGTTTTGGAACGGGACGTTTTGGAACACGGACGTTTTGGAACGGGACGTTTTGGAACACGGACGTTTTGGAACGGGACGTTTTGGAACACGGACGTTTTGGAACGGGACGTTTTGGAACACGGACGTTTTGGAACGGGACGTTTTGGAACACGGACGTTTTGGAACGGGACGTTTTGGAACACGGACGTTTTGGAACGGGACGTTTTGGAACACGGACGTTTTGGAACGGGACGTTTTGGAACACGGACGTTTTGGAACGGGACGTTTTGGAACACGGACGTTTTGGAACGGGACGTTTTGGAACACGGACGTTTTGGAACGGGACGTTTTGGAACACGGACGTTTTGGAACGGGACGTTTTGGAACACGGACGTTTTGGAACGGGACGTTTTGGAACACGGACGTTTTGGAACGGGACGTTTTGGAACACGGACGTTTTGGAACGGGACGTTTTGGAACACGGACGTTTTGGAACGGGACGTTTTGGAACACGGACGTTTTGGAACGGGACGTTTTGGAACACGGACGTTTTGGAACGGGACGTTTTGGAACACGGACGTTTTGGAACGGGACGTTTTGGAACACGGACGTTTTGGAACGGGACGTTTTGGAACACGGACGTTTTGGAACGGGACGTTTTGGAACACGGACGTTTTGGAACGGGACGTTTTGGAACACGGACGTTTTGGAACGGGACGTTTTGGAACACGGACGTTTTGGAACGGGACGTTTTGGAACACGGACGTTTTGGAACGGGACGTTTTGGAACACGGACGTTTTGGAACGGGACGTTTTGGAACACGGACGTTTTGGAACGGGACGTTTTGGAACACGGACGTTTTGGAACGGGACGTTTTGGAACACGGACGTTTTGGAACGGGACGTTTTGGAACACGGACGTTTTGGAACGGGACGTTTTGGAACACGGACGTTTTGGAACGGGACGTTTTGGAACACGGACGTTTTGGAACGGGACGTTTTGGAACACGGACGTTTTGGAACGGGACGTTTTGGAACACGGACGTTTTGGAACGGGACGTTTTGGAACACGGACGTTTTGGAACGGGACGTTTTGGAACACGGACGTTTTGGAACGGGACGTTTTGGAACACGGACGTTTTGGAACGGGACGTTTTGGAACACGGACGTTTTGGAACGGGACGTTTTGGAACACGGACGTTTTGGAACGGGACGTTTTGGAACACGGACGTTTTGGAACGGGACGTTTTGGAACACGGACGTTTTGGAACGGGACGTTTTGGAACACGGACGTTTTGGAACGGGACGTTTTGGAACACGGACGTTTTGGAACGGGACGTTTTGGAACACGGACGTTTTGGAACGGGACGTTTTGGAACACGGACGTTTTGGAACGGGACGTTTTGGAACACGGACGTTTTGGAACGGGACGTTTTGGAACACGGACGTTTTGGAACGGGACGTTTTGGAACACGGACGTTTTGGAACGGGACGTTTTGGAACACGGACGTTTTGGAACGGGACGTTTTGGAACACGGACGTTTTGGGGTGGGGTGACATTTCAGCTACGTGCTAGTTGTTAGTGCCGATAAGATAAATGTATTGTATTGTATACATACAATTTTAAAATATAAATAGATCATGGTAAGCATGTAAATTAATAATAATACGCTATCCTGCCAACATTTCGTATGCAGAGGAGGTGCAGGGGGAATCTTCACATCCACAATTTCTATCCCTCGGTCTCTGAGAGAATTCTTCTCCATTCAAGAAACCCTCTAAATATTGTGCGTATAAAATGTACTTGCATGACATCGATGAAAATGATTAAGATGACTTATAAGAGTGACAGGGGTAGAGGCAGCAAATAGAAGCAGTATCAAAGTAGAGAATAGTGAGACGAAAAATGAATATGAAAGAGCAGAGAGGAGGTGTGCAATAGTAAGCAACCACGCCTAAAAAGAATGCAATAGCACCCGATACAATGTCATAGATTCCTTGCCGCCGCCCCACCAAGGCGCCCGAAAGGGTTATTGGTAGATCACGCGGTAAAGTAAGTCCGAAGATGAGGTTAAGCGCGCCGGATTGGATTGTCCTTGAATTATCACTGGCCTAGCAGTCCGCATGACTTCATGTGCCTTGATTAGCGGGCTGTACCTTTACCTTTACAACGCACAGCGTTTCGGGAGCGGAATCTAGCGAGGCGACGAGAGAAAAAGAGAGACAACGCGCGCGTGAGAGAGTTCAGACAGTCAGACACACACGCAAGAAAATGACAAACGGTGCTAACGAACGGAAGTCGCTCAAAGGATCTCGCCGCGCTAGATCTCGCCCCGCCTCTCGATTGTCTCTCCGCTGCCTCTCTCTAACAAGGGAACCATAATGCATTCCCGTGGCGATATGACTAGTGACATATACCATTCGAATCAGTATCCGATTCTGATAAGACACCGTTAATAAGCAATGTCAAAAATTTAAGAGCTTCGAGAAAATCGATAATGAAAATCGCACAAATCCGAGCTCATTTTAATTAAGATCAACTCGGCTTTGATCCCCTATCTCACCGACCCTTGTGGTGTAATGGACAAGGCGCTCGCATTTCATTTTGTAAGTACATGGTTCGATGCCTGGTATGCAATACTTTTTTGCTGATTTTTTCAAGTTCAAAAGTTCAGATCTATTGTTTCATTGTGATTCTTTGTAGATCATTATCGATCGTCTGCTTAACCTCTGATCTCTTGCTCGCGCGCTTTTGTGTCTGCTTTTAAGGAGTTTCAGCTTCTGATTCGATATGTATCATGGCACAAATGCTAACGGCATAACAATTTTATTGCCTTTATTCAGTCTTCGAAAAAAATCAGCAAAAAAGTATCGCATACCAGGCATCGAACCATGTACTTACAAAATGAAATGATCATTATCGATCGAAATGATCATTATCGAGCGCCTTGTCCACTACACCACAAGGGTCGGTGAGATAGGGGATCAAAGCCGAGTTGATCTTAATTGGCTCGGATTTGTGCGATTTTCATTATCGATTTTCTCGAAGCTCTTTAACTTTTGACATTGCTTATTAACGGTGTCTTATCAGAATCGGATACTGATTCGAATGGTATATGTCACTAGTCATATCGTCACGGGAATGCATTATGGTTCCCTTGTAACCCGGCTAACCTTCGCCGCGCGCTATGTGATATATAAAAGAGATCGACATAGTTTCTGAACCATGCAAAACAAGAAAGTCTCTTCTACAAATAAAACAAGTGATTTTTATACGCTCAATATGAAACTTGATATGGACAGTCAATGAAACCACGAAAACACTGCGTTGTTCATTCAATTGGCCTGCTTGACAAGAGGCTTCCCAGAGGCTATACACACAGAGAAATAAGTGTTATCCACGGAGCGTAAGACTTGATAATAATAATAAATTTATCACGTCAAGCGATCATCGCTAGGTGGGGATGGAACGGGTAAAGTCATGACTATTCATACTCCACCATGTAGATCCGATCGTTCTTGTCAAATCATCCCTCCATCTCGGTGGAGGTCGTCCAGCAACGCGAGAGCGAGATAACGGCGTCCATACTGTAGTATTGCGAGCCCAGCGGTCCATGGTCATCCTCTTGATCTTCTGTGCCCAATTGCATTTCCTTTGAGCTTTGAGCTTGAAAAGTGTTAAATATAACACTTCTCAGGTCTTATGCTTCGTGGAAAACACTTATTTCTCTGTGTGTACGTTTATAAAAATATGTAATTGGTCGCTGAAATTAAAGGACCAATTCTACGAGAGCATCCGGGAGAATAGACTCAGCGATAGTGATGTAGCCTTTCTCAACTGACAATTAAGCGACTATGGATATGGATTATGGATATGGAGCAGTGGAGCCGCGCCACAACAGTATGGACGCCTTACAATCGGAATCGGCCGCCTGGAAAGCCTAGAGCACGATGGAGAGATGACCTGGACCGAGCAATTGGCAACTGGTGGAATACACCCTATGATGCTTTTCGTCCCATCCTCATCTAGCAATTATTGCTTGAAATGATAAATTGAATTGAATTGAATTGAATTAAGCGACAACTATAATCTTATTTTCGAAATTTATCATTTATTTGTATTTAAATCACATTTATCAAGAGTTCGTTAGGTCGAAGGCTCTGTTGTGCATGGAGTTCCAATTCCTGCTCTTCTATCATACTTTATTGTAATCATCCAACTGTTGTTGTATCAATTTACTCATAAAATAATTAATTTAATTCCTTTGCTGTTACTTAAAAAAACTATTATAATGAAAGGCTTTACGAACATTGCAGAGGATGAGTGGAACCATCTCATGTCGCTACAGATTCCGTGATCCACCGCTTAGTCGATCTTGATAACACGGATCTCCTGTAAAAACGTTTTGGAACGGGACGTTTTGGATCACGGACGTTTTGGAACGGGACGTTTTGGAACACGGACGTTTTGGAACGGGACATTTTGGAACACGGCCGTTTTGGAACGGGACGTTTTGGAACACGGACGTTTTGGAACGGGACGTTTTGGAACACGGACGTTTTGGAACGAGACGTTTTGGAACACGGACGTTTTGGAACGGGACGTTTTGGAACACGGACGTTTTGGAACGGGACGTTTTGGAACACGGACGTTTTGGAACGGGACGTTTTGGAACACGGACGTTTTGGAACGGGACGTTTTGGAACACGGACGTTTTGGAACGGGACGTTTTGGAACACGGACGTTTTGGAACGGGACGTTTTGGAACACGGACGTTTTGGAACGGGACGTTTTGGAACACGGACGTTTTGGAACGGGACGTTTTGGAACACGGACGTTTTGGAACGGGACGTTTTGGAACACGGACGTTTTGGAACGGGACGTTTTGGAACACGGACGTTTTGGAACGGGACGTTTTGGAACACGGACGTTTTGGGGTGGGGTGACATTTCAGCTACGTGCTAGTTGTTAGTGCCGATAAGATAAATGTATTGTATTGTATACATACAATTTTAAAATATAAATAGATCATGGTAAGCATGTAAATTAATAATAATACGCTATCCTGCCAACATTTCGTATGCAGAGGAGGTGCAGGGGGAATCTTCACATCCACAATTTCTATCCCTCGGTCTCTGAGAGAATTCTTCTCCATTCAAGAAACCCTCTAAATATTGTGCGTATAAAATGTACTTGCATGACATCGATGAAAATGATTAAGATGACTTATAAGAGTGACAGGGGTAGAGGCAGCAAATAGAAGCAGTATCAAAGTAGAGAATAGTGAGACGAAAAATGAATATGAAAGAGCAGAGAGGAGGTGTGCAATAGTAAGCAACCACGCCTAAAAAGAATGCAATAGCACCCGATACAATGTCATAGATTCCTTGCCGCCGCCCCACCAAGGCGCCCGAAAGGGTTATTGGTAGATCACGCGGTAAAGTAAGTCCGAAGATGAGGTTAAGCGCGCCGGATTGGATTGTCCTTGAATTATCACTGGCCTAGCAGTCCGCATGACTTCATGTGCCTTGATTAGCGGGCTGTACCTTTACCTTTACAACGCACAGCGTTTCGGGAGCGGAATCTAGCGAGGCGACGAGAGAAAAAGAGAGACAACGCGCGCGTGAGAGAGTTCAGACAGTCAGACACACACGCAAGAAAATGACAAACGGTGCTAACGAACGGAAGTCGCTCAAAGGATCTCGCCGCGCTAGATCTCGCCCCGCCTCTCGATTGTCTCTCCGCTGCCTCTCTCTAACAAGGGAACCATAATGCATTCCCGTGGCGATATGACTAGTGACATATACCATTCGAATCAGTATCCGATTCTGATAAGACACCGTTAATAAGCAATGTCAAAAATTTAAGAGCTTCGAGAAAATCGATAATGAAAATCGCACAAATCCGAGCTCATTTTAATTAAGATCAACTCGGCTTTGATCCCCTATCTCACCGACCCTTGTGGTGTAATGGACAAGGCGCTCGCATTTCATTTTGTAAGTACATGGTTCGATGCCTGGTATGCAATACTTTTTTTGCTGATTTTTTCAAGTTCAAAAGTTCAGATCTATTGTTTCATTGTGATTCTTTGTAGATCATTATCGATCGTCTGCTTAACCTCTGATCTCTTGCTCGCGCGCTTTTGTGTCTGCTTTTAAGGAGTTTCAGCTTCTGATTCGATATGTATCATGGCACAAATGCTAACGGCATAACAATTTTATTGCCTTTATTCAGTCTTCGAAAAAAATCAGCAAAAAAGTATCGCATACCAGGCATCGAACCATGTACTTACAAAATGAAATGATCATTATCGATCGAAATGATCATTATCGAGCGCCTTGTCCACTACACCACAAGGGTCGGTGAGATAGGGGATCAAAGCCGAGTTGATCTTAATTGGCTCGGATTTGTGCGATTTTCATTATCGATTTTCTCGAAGCTCTTTAACTTTTGACATTGCTTATTAACGGTGTCTTATCAGAATCGGATACTGATTCGAATGGTATATGTCACTAGTCATATCGTCACGGGAATGCATTATGGTTCCCTTGTAACCCGGCTAACCTTCGCCGCGCGCTATGTGATATATAAAAGAGATCGACATAGTTTCTGAACCATGCAAAACAAGAAAGTCTCTTCTACAAATAAAACAAGTGATTTTTATACGCTCAATATGAAACTTGATATGGACAGTCAATGAAACCACGAAAACACTGCGTTGTTCATTCAATTGGCCTGCTTGACAAGAGGCTTCCCAGAGGCTATACACACAGAGAAATAAGTGTTATCCACGGAGCGTAAGACTTGATAATAATAATAAATTTATCACGTCAAGCGATCATCGCTAGGTGGGGATGGAACGGGTAAAGTCATGACTATTCATACTCCACCATGTAGATCCGATCGTTCTTGTCAAATCATCCCTCCATCTCGGTGGAGGTCGTCCAGCAACGCGAGAGCGAGATAACGGCGTCCATACTGTAGTATTGCGAGCCCAGCGGTCCATGGTCATCCTCTTGATCTTCTGTGCCCAATTGCATTTCCTTTGAGCTTTGAGCTTGAAAAGTGTTAAATATAACACTTCTCAGGTCTTATGCTTCGTGGAAAACACTTATTTCTCTGTGTGTACGTTTATAAAAATATGTAATTGGTCGCTGAAATTAAAGGACCAATTCTACGAGAGCATCCGGGAGAATAGACTCAGCGATAGTGATGTAGCCTTTCTCAACTGTCAATTAAGCGACTATGGATATGGATTATGGATATGGAGCAGTGGAGCCGCGCCACAACAGTATGGACGCCTTACAATCGGAATCGGCCGCCTGGAAAGCCTAGAGCACGATGGAGAGATGACCTGGACCGAGCAATTGGCAACTGGTGGAATACACCCTATGATGCTTTTCGTCCCATCCTCATCTAGCAATTATTGCTTGAAATGATAAATTGAATTGAATTGAATTGAATTAAGCGACAACTATAATCTTATTTTCGAAATTTATCATTTATTTGTATTTAAATCACATTTATCAAGAGTTCGTTAGGTCGAAGGCTCTGTTGTGCATGGAGTTCCAATTCCTGCTCTTCTATCATACTTTATTGTAATCATCCAACTGTTGTTGTATCAATTTACTCATAAAATAATTAATTTAATTCCTTTGCTGTTACTTAAAAAAACTATTATAATGAAAGGCTTTACGAACATTGCAGAGGATGAGTGGAACCATCTCATGTCGCTACAGATTCCGTGATCCACCGCTTAGTCGATCTTGATAACACGGATCTCCTGTAAAAGTGTATGAAGCCATTGCACAGAAAAAAATTAACTTTTCTCTTTTTTTATTGATAATTGTTAGACTGGCCTAACTGAGTGCGAAAACAACATTTTGAAATTTTGTTTTTCGTAATTTGCATAATTATGCAATTTTTTTACCGTCAACTTCAAATGAGTGTAACTCACTTCGTTTTTGAGCAACCGTGTAACATTTTTTTTCATTCGGTTCCTAATGACCTCCTCTACAAATAACTCAACTAAGGATATGGTCGGAAATGTTGTTCTTCATGTGTTTTTGTATGAAAACTGTTTTTTTGCATACAAAATGCGATTCTTCTCGAAATTTTTCTCTAAAGGATAAGAGTTTTATTGCAGATTCGGATTCCCCTTCCTCAAATTGGGGTATCCTGATATATCATTTAACCCAACTCTGTCTGCCCAATAGTGATACTGTATATCATCGTCCTGGACTTAGTGCAATTTTCTCTCAAATCACATTTTTGATTGTAAATCAGCTCAAACTTATGTTAATGTACTCATTAGCATATTTATACCCTGTATTTCGACCAGCCTTACAAAATTGTCTTAGTGGTTCGAATTCTCAACAACAACCATTTTTGAGATATGAATCGAAAACTGATGTTTAACGATTTTTCGCCTTTCTGACTTGATGCAACTTAAAAACACCAGCTTTTTCGTTTTGTTTTATGCTGTTTTACAAGGGAATGCTTGAGGAAGCGCAGAAGGGAGTAGGAATTGCCCCACTCGCTGAATCATTTCATGTATTCCAACAGGCTCCAGTTCATAAGAAGCCCAGGCATTGCGTATTACGAAGAAGGGAGCGAGATACGATCCAAAGGCTAGACAGTTGGTCGCTGATCTCTTCGAGGATTACTTCACTCATTCGAAGAAACTTCGAGCGGAAGAGAACGAAGAATGAAGGATAGAACTGATCCTTCTTCAGAACGAATGCCCCATGAACAGATTAAGAATTGCATTCGATCTATCGTTGCTGCTAAGAAGAAGGAAATGGAGGCTAAAGGAATCTATAGTAGAAGAAGAAGAGCGCTTCTAGATGATATGGAGAAGGATTTGGAAGAAGAATATCTGCCCGTTGAGGAGGAAGTGGATATGGCCGAGGATGAGAGAATGATAACATCGGATGTCATGTATGATATGATCTACAGTGATTTCTCACAGTTTTTCGACGGTTCCATGGATATTATTGATTCAAACAGTTTATTCGACCTTAACGATCAATAAACTAATAATCAATAATCAATAAATGATAAATAAGAACAGTGAAAATGAAATTGCAGAATAAAAAAAGATCTTCCACGAAAGAATTAAAAAATCGTTAAAAAATCAGTTTTCGATTCATATCTCAAAAATGGTTGTTGTTGAGAATTCGAACCACTAAGACAATTTTGTAAGGCTGGTCGAAATACAGGGTATAAATATGCTAATGAGTACATTAACATAAGTTTGAGCTGATTTACAATCAAAAATGTGATTTGAGAGAAAATTGCACTAAGTCCAGGACGATGATATACAGTATCACTATTGGGCGGACAGAGTTGGGTTAAATGATATATCAGGATACCCCAATTTGAGGACGGGGAATCCGAATCTGCAATAAAACTCTTATCCTTTAGAGAAAAATTTCGAGAAGAATCGCATTTTGTATGCAAAAAAACAGTTTTCATACAAAAACACATGAAGAACAACATTTCCGACCATATCCTTAGTTGAGTTATTTGTAGAGGAGGTCATTAGGAACCGAATGAAAAAAAATGTTACACGGTTGCTCAAAAACGAAGCGAGTTACACTCATTTGAAGTTGACGGTAAAAAAATTGCATAATTATGCAAATTACGAAAAACAAAATTTCAAAATGTTGTTTTCGCACTCAGTTAGGCCAGTCTAACAATTATCAATAAAAAAAGAGAAAAGTTAATTTTTTCTGTGCAAAAAGGTTTTTACTTTCATACACTTTTACAGGAGATCCGTGATAAAGTGTTTAAATGTAAAAATTTGTATAGACAGTGTAAAATTATTATATTACATATGAAAAAGAAGATAATAATAAATGAATTTATCATTGGACTCAAAATAGCTACAAAATAAAATCTAACTACTGATGTATTCCTCATCATCTCCCAATATCTTATTGATCTCATTCAAAATGTGTAGTAAATGTGTGTATAAGAATAAGAACATAATAATAAATAAATTTATCATTCGATCCAAAATAGCTACAAAATAATATCTAACTACTAATGTATTCTTCATCATCTCCCAATATCTTATTGATTTCACTCAGAATGTGTAGTAAATGTGTTTGTATAAGAGTAAGAACAAGTCTATAATAAATAAATTTATCATTCGACTCAAAATAACTAGTCTAACTACTGATGTATTCTTCATCATCTCCCAATATCTTATTGATTTCACCCAAAAATGTATAGTAAATGTGTGTATAAGAATAAGAACATAATAATAAATAAATTTATCATTCGATCCAAAATAGCTACAAAATAATATCTAACTACTGATGTATTCTTCATCATCTCCCAATATCTTATTGATTTCACTCAAAATGTGTAGTAAATGTGTTTGTATAAGAGTAAGAACAAGTTTATAATAAATAAGTTTATCAGTCGAAATCAAAATAACTAATCTAACTACTGATGTATTCTTCATCATCTCCCAATATCTTATTGATTTCACCCAAAAATGTATAGTAAATGTGTGTATAAGAATAAGAACATAATAATAAATAAATTTATCATTCGATCCAAAATAGCTACAAAATAATATCTAACTACTGATGTATTCTTCATCATCTCCCAATATCTTATTGATTTCACTCAAAATGTGTAGTAAATGTGTTTGTATAAGAGTAAGAACAAGTTTATAATAAATAAGTTTATCAGTCGAAATCAAAATAACTAATCTAACTACTAATGTATTCTTCATCATCTCCCAATATCTTATTGATCTCATTCAATCGTTCCTCCAATTTGGTTCGTTCCTCCGCCAGGGGAAGAATGTCCTCTTCCTCTTCCCCGATCAGCTCACTCATCTCATAGCCGCCCTCGCCGTCGTATCGGAGAAGGTGTGTGTGGAACTTCCTGAATGGTTACTTAAGGTACGTTATTGAGTTAAGTAATTATGTTAAGTTGTTAAGTTAAGTTTATTAAGTTAAGTTATTAGGTTAAGTAAAGCTAACGATAGTCAAGTGTGAAAGCGTGAAATAGCATACTAAGAGGTGTTATCGCAGTAAAGCTCGGTCAGCTGCAGAGCGCAGTTGGACGCATAATTTGTTTCACCGGAGTATGAATATTTTTGTGAATCATGCATGAATCATGTGCTTAAGCTGCACCATATGATCATTTGAAATTTGCCCCCTACATATTGTAGGCTACACGAATGCACTCCATCACTGGGATCAATGGCAAAAGTACAGGGTGCATAGTCTCCAACACGGCGGTTCAATGAAGAGAAATCCCTACATTTAACTTTGGCTTGAAGCCTCTTGCATTACGAAAAATCGGCAAAGTTGATTTGCACTGGGCGAGATTCGAACCTACGAGGTTCGGATAGATACACAAAAGCTCTACCCACTAAGCCATATCGGCATGTCTCGCGAATCGTAAAACTCGATGATAGGTCTGGTCAGAAGCGAGCGCCCAGATACACCGTAGTCAACTTTCGCGCTGGGAGAACCTAGATGTTTTAGTGCTTATCATCACTCAGTTTGCGATACTTTCTTTTTCCGGCAATAGCTTCTTAGTTACTATCATTGAGCGGCCGTGTCCGATGAGTCGACTATGAAACATCGACCGAGGTTCTACGATCGCTGAGTACTAATGATATCACTACACTACGGAGCAAGCATTCTTTTGCAGACCGCCACACATCATAATGGGGTTTAGGGTTGTTAATAACGAGTGGAAATCATCTGATCACGTCAGATTATCACTACAGTCTACCCAACACCCTATCGACTGCACGTTACTTCAGCCTCTGTAATGGGAAAATCAAAATTTCAACGCGCCACATTGGATTGAACATGCGACTTGAGGGCGAAGATTCGGGCATCTTATCAATGATTTATTTGCACCGATCGGTTACGAATTAAGGAAATCCGCACCAAATTGTATTTTAATACACCAAATTGTTAGGAAATGTCTCGTCCGCCTCTTTGTTGCCCCCCGCTATTCCCATCTCTCTCGCATTTCGAACTAAAGAGACTACGCTACGTCCACCTTATCATTTCCCACTCTTATCTTATCATTGGTTCTTTGTTTCATCACACGCACATATGTTTCGTTGAATTTGCAGAGCTGATTGTGAGACCGGAGAGTTCAATCGATAATCAATCAATAATTACCGTACCATAGTGACGGACGATGGGTTACGGTAAGCAATTGATAATCAGTCAATAAGTACCGTACCACAGTGACGGGCGATGGGTTACGGTAAGCAGGGTGATGCCGGCGTCTTTGATTGCTTGGTAGATCTCGCCCTCGACATCGATCGATACGGCCGATGTGCACTCGTCGAGAAGCGCGTACTGTGGCCTGAGAGACATGGATTACTGTATTGCTAAGATTACTGTAACTTATTATCGATTGATTACTGTATCTATAATCAATCGATAGTCAGTTGAATTATTGTAACTGACTATCGATTGATTATAGAATATCGATTGATTATCGTATCGTTTGGATTATTGTAATCGATTATCGATTGATTCCTTTATTATTTGGATTACTGTAACTTATGATTATCGATTGATTTCGTACATGTGGTAGAAGATACGAGCGAGACCCATTCTTTGCTTCTCTCCTCCAGAGAGAACATCCATCCAGTCAGATTTTGCGTCCCATCCTGAAAAGATCAAAGATCAAAAGATCAGCAAAGATCAAAAGATCAGCAAAGATCAAAAGATCAGCAAAGATCAAAGATCAAACCTCCTTCACGTTCGATGATGTGATTGAGATGAACCTTCTCCAGGATTACCGCCAAATCTTCGTCCTTCACGCCCCTCTGGTGCATCTGTCTGGCGGTGTCAGGGTAGATCACCTGCGAAGATATTATTGATTAGTGTATCGATCGATAATCAATCAATAATACCTGATCTCTGAGAGTGCCGAGGGTCATGTAGGGTCTCTGCGGGATGAGATACATGCGCTCCTTGGCTGGCATGGCTAGACTGCCTCTGAAAAAATCAATAATGGATCAATAATGAAAATCATTAAATGAATCGGTAATCGATATCAAACACGGGTTTCTACAATATTACTCGCAGAGAAAATTTGCTTACAAGATGGACTGTTTCAAGAAATTAACTGAGAGATAGACCATAGACCAGAACATCAGAAATTGAATTTCTTATCTTTCAAGAGTTTTTTCCACCAATATTTCATGCTATTAAGGAAATGAAAAGTAAGAAAGTATAAATTTAAGTAAATTTTCAGGGTGTAACTAAGAACGAACCTGTACAATGGCCAAAGGCCTCCGAGGATTCTGAAGAGAGAAGACTTTCCACAGCCATTGGGACCGGTGATGAGCACGTGCATACCAGGCACTATCTATAATGAAACCACTGACAATGAATGCACTGAATCATTCACATTATTGTTGTTTAAAGGAACACCCCAAGCTAATTTTACACTCCGCATTGGCAATGCTCTCTCGTAGACAAAGAAAGCGAGAGAGCGTGGCCAGAGCGGAGAGTTTCAAATTAGCTTGGGGTATCGCTTTAATCAAAGTTTTCTCCTTATAAGGGAATCATATTTTCAAAGAAAAGCTCTTCCTAGCAGCGATATAGGTTGTTCGGTTCGTTGTGGTTTTTCTGCGTTGAACAACAAAGCAACAAAGTATTAATTATTAAAATCTTAAAAATCTTGTCAAAGTGTATTTTGTGTATTCATAAAATGACAAGGGGAGCATGATGCAGCATGAATCTTGTCCCTACTGCGTTTAGCGAGGGCAGTGTGCTGGACTACATAAAAAAAGAAAATAATAACAACTAACATGAATGCTCATTTGCCTGACTACCGTATCTCCATTGGGAGTTACGATGGGCACCTCATTAAGCACGATCGATCCATCATCTGTCATTTATTGATTGATTTTGTGAAAATCTGGCACTTATTGATTGATTTTACGAAAATTCTGACATTCATTGATTGATTTTCTGAAAAATAAAGAATCAGCCAAACCTGAATATGTGATCTTTCCCGCGATCTTGGACGTGTCGAATCGTTCACGTCTTTTCTTCTTGGGAGCTCCATCTGTAATACGGTAGTTATCGATTATTGATTATTTTGGATATACACCCTTTACAAGATACCATTTAGTTGATTGGACTCGACTAGGCGCCTCAATTTACGTTGCCAGCCAATGTAAACAAGGGAAGTGATAGTGGTACCATCGATAAGAAGTTCAAAACATTGCACTTTGCGTACACTCTACGAGCGGTAGGACACCGCTATTTCTGCAGCGAATACTTTGATAGGAGACGCCTGGCTCTAATCGACCCACTGCCTCTTACGCGCATCGTTTTCATACATCTCCAACTCACCCGGTGTTCAGAGTTTCAAACTAACCCGGGATGTTAAAATCAACTCGGGTGCTCTTTTACTCTGGTATTTTGCCACTTAAAGTCTACTTAAACTTTCCCACTTTAAGTAGACTTTAAGTAAACTTAAAGTGAGACGTAAGTCTACTTAAAGTGGTGTGGTATACTGTAATGCATTTCGTCAAATGTTCTTCCACTTAAAGTTTACTTAAAGTCTACTTAAAGTCTGTGACGTAGTTTAAGTAGACTTTAAGTGGCAAAATACCAGAGTAACCACCCCCCCCCCTCACATACCGAACTACTAGGTATTGCTTGCTAGGATCAAGTAATCGCAGCCTTCTTTCTTACCTCCTGACTTTATCATACATTTAATTATGAATCTTAAAATACCCTCCCAGGCCAGATAAATTTATTATTCTCACCTTGATCCACCTCCGTTCTCTGATAGACTCCCTTCTTCGCGTCACGGAACACATCGAACATCTCGTACACTCGCCCAGTGTAGCCGGCCAGCTCGACAATCTTTAAATTATAGATTTATCGATTTATTATCAATCGATAATTCATTATAAAGCTAATGCATCTCACTCCTTCTCATTATATTTGATGGAATAAGTAAATAGATAAATAAATGATCTCTAAAAATCAATAATCCCCCTACCTCCTTATAGCTAGTCATCAGCCTCTCGGTGGCATCAGCCGAGTTGACCAGCAGACTCTTGGCCGTGGTGAATCCCCGGGTTCTCTCGGACACGCCACCATCTGGTTCATCCTCCAGACGTCTTCCACCTGGAATGAATCGATAATTATTAATCAATAATAAGACTACCGTAACCCTGAATCCGCGTAGGACCGTAGCTGCGGTGGTTGCAATCAATAAAACTACCGTAACCCTGAATCCGCGTAGGACCACATACCTGCGGTGGTTGCATTGGAGGACATGAGGATGGGAAGGGCTATCATGGTCATACCGGCGCCCGACCACACGTACTTCATCAGGAACTGCTCTGAAAGTATTGATTGATTGATTGGATACGGTACGCTACAGTACGCTACAGTACGCTGGCTACAGTAAGCTACTGTATGCTGACTACAGTATGCTACAGTACGCTGGCTTCAGTACGCTACAGTACGCTACTGTATGCTGGCTACAGTACGCTGGCTTCAGTGCGCTACAGTACATTATTGATTGATTACCGATCATAATGTACGGGATTCGCTTGCGGTAGATCAGCGACATCTGCTCTCGCAGTCTCTGGAAGGCCGAGTGCAGCTGCTTGTTCTCGGCTTCGTCTCCGTTGTAGAAGGCGATCTCCTCACTGGAAAGGATTACCGTAAGGATCAAGGATCAAAGATCAAAGATCAAACCTGTTAGTGATGACTCTCGAGTGGAGATATCTCAGATGGCCCTTTCTCTTCGCCTCCTCGGCAACCATCGTTCCGAATCTAAATGTAAGCATTCAAAAAAAAATGATATCCATTGAAATGTTATTTTTAAAAATCTATATTCGTTAAGGCTAAACTTTTCATTCAATCAAAAAAAACCTTTGAAAAAATACATATAATTAATAGTGAATTTATCAAATATCAACTACCGAAGATTAAAGATCAAAGATCAAAGATCACTCACCTCGGTGAGACAGCCTTGAGAATGCGTGCAGTGAGCGAGACGACGAATGATCCCAGGAACATGGGCAGGAGAATGGTCTTGCCCGAGCCACGACGGCGAGCGTACGAGACGAGTGTTAGACTGAAGAGATCAAAGATCAAAGATCAAAGATCAAAGATCAAATTCAAACTATAGAAGTTCAGACAATACTAAAAATTAAAGATCAAATAAAATTATAAACAGATCATAATAAAAATGCAAAAGTACTCGCAGAATTGGGTATTAGTGAATCAATCAAAAGTAATAATTATAATAGTAGGCGAGATTCAGTGTTTCAGAAAGAAGTTGAGACAACATCGAAAATTAACGATTAAAGATCAAAGATCAACGACTAAAGATCATCAAGCAATAGAAGTTCAGACAATAAAGAAAATGAAAGATCAAGGATCAAAGATTACGTGATGAGAGCGATGTCGAGGATGGGCTTGGTCAGGTGCGAGTAGAGATGGGCGACTGATTGCGAGAACATCGTGATGTCCTCAGTCAGACATTGGTCGGCGTTCAGCAGACGCGAGTCCAGATTCGCCACTTGATAGTACGTCTGGTCCTGCAATCACAGGAACATTGCGCGGTTGTACGACTAGATACACATAGAAAAAAATCCCTAGCAACGTCTCTTAACGGGATTCTTCCCTCATAAGCAAGGGGATCATTTCCTTATAGGCAAGGGTCGAATTCAGGGTCGAATTCCCTCATCTATGAGGGAGCAGTTCCGTAAAGAGACTTTTCTAGAAAACCATATAGATAATAAATTTTCTGTGGGTTTTTTAATCGTATGAAACTCACCGCAAAGTACTCATACCGTAACCATACAATAGCGTAATCCTACGATACCGTAGCCATACGATACCGTAATCATACAATACCGTGACCATACAGTATTGTAATCAAACGATACCGTAATCATACGATACCGTAATCATACGATACCGTAACCCTACGATACCGTAACCCTACGATACCGTAATCAAAAGACTTACCGCAAAGTACTCCTTGTAAGCGTGTTCAGTGAGCCTTGTCCTCAGCGCAAGACCCAGATGTGACTCACAGAATCGAATCATCGAATTGACAAATGTGGCCGGTATAGCGATCATCTCCCATCGGGCGAGTTGCCAGAAAAACTTGCTCACGTCCTTCTGCACGATCGCCTGAATTACAGTAACCGCTGAGATTCCGTTCAGGACCAATTGATAGCTACAGTATACCTTGACCATGCGGCCTTCCAGCGCGGCGACGTAGATCGTCAAGAATGTGCGAGCGATGAGAATAAGTGAGTGAATGGCTGCAAAATTATCGATTGATTCAAAATTATCGATTGATTCTCATCGATTTATCGCTTACCGATTATGGCGGTTTCCTTGGTGAACAGGCCGGGGATCATGATTTTCAGGAGGAATCGGAATTGTCGGAGGAACTGCGGGTCGAACATCGGCTTCTTCTTTTTCTTGTCCGTTGACGCGCAGCTCTCGTCAGAACACGTGCGCGATCGACTCGATTCTGTAATCAATTATCGATTTTTTATCCTTTTAATTATCGATTTTTATCGGTCTTAAAGACATCGATTTTATCTTTCTTTAAGTTATCGATTTTTAGTCTTTCAATTATCGATTTTTAGTTCTTAATATGGTGTCAAAATCCTCGAAAAGTAGATGAAAAAGTCGCGCATAACTTCGTAATTGACAAACTCTTACAACGAAAACCAGTTGTACCAAGCTATTTTACTTTTCCAACTACTTTTACAAACACAAATTTAACACTACTTTTCACTTTTCCAGGATTTTAACACCACATATATGTGGTGTTAAAATCCTATAGGTTATCGATTTTTCCTTAATTTAGCAGGTATAATCGTACTTTGCCTTGGCGAACTACTCTCACGAAGTTGTTTTCATCGTTTCGCCCGTAGAGTGTAGTCTACTCATACTCTGGCGTCAATAGGCAATTCTGCTCGACTAGAGGACGTCTTATCATATGGTATGATGGAACGATCGACCCCGAAAGAACATATCGATCGATAAAAGCAATAGAATATTTTCTGGGTGTAGCCGAATGCTTGACAAGATAAGAATTGTTTAATATATATTTATAACGTTTCAATGCTATTATGCTTTATTGAGCATATAAAAATCACTTGTTTTATTTGTAGAAGAGACTTTCTTGTTTTGCACGGTTCAGAAACTATGTCGGATCTCTATTATATATCACATAGCGCGCGGCGAAGATTAGCCGGGTTAGAGAGAGGCAGCGGAGAGACAATCGAGAGGCGGAGCGAGATCTTTTGAGCGACTTCCTTTCGTTAGCACCGTTTGTCATTTTCTTATGCAAGTACATTTTATACGCACAATATCTTGTCAAGCATTCGGCAACTCTCGGAAAAATATTCTATATCGATCGATATCCGATTACAGACTACAGTATACTCACGTGACACACTCAATCGTCCCATCCAGAAGGTCGTTCCAAGTGTAGCAGCTACAGTAGCCAGGGCGTAGATCATGGCTTTCCTGAATCAGGATCAATCAATAATGTGCCAATCAATAATATCAATCAATAATATCAATCAATAATATCAATCAATAATCAAATCGATCTACCGTACCGCCTCTTGTCTGGATCCACCGCCATCTCCGCGGCCATGTTCATCATTTTTGATTGCACGGACATCGCTGGAATAAAGTCACTTCGTGATAGGTTGATTATCGATTAGTGCTTATGAATCTACAGGAACGGCGCGCACCTTTCGTTTTATGCAATACGCAAACACAAATCATGTTAATAGCCACGTTTGTTGAGCTATGCGATAACCTTACAATCGCCACAGAAACAGAAATTATAGTTGACTGTGGATAATTTTTCAAAAATGGTTTAAAAAATGGGCGTGCATATATCTTGTGAAAATACAGTACTGGCCAAAAAAGAATGACATTTGTTTTTTTTTCGCCTTAACTTTTTTCATACTCAACCGATCGACAAAAAATGGAAGAATTCGAAAAAAACGAAAATTTCATTTCTGTGACTTTTGATAAAATCGAAATAAAATTCACCGGAAGAGCTCAACCGCGGTGGTTTTTGTGTTTGACACGTAAAAACACTCTCAAAATTATCCCTGAAAATCTGGACTCGATCGGTTGAGTTTGAAAAAAAAGATATGGCAAAAAAACCAAATGTCATTCTTTTTTGGCCAGTACTGTATATCAGGAAAATTTCATGAAAGCGTTTGGTGAGGCTTCTTCTAGATTAAACAAGCGAGAAATAGTCTAGCAGTGACACAACACGAATGATAAAATGAAACGTCATGATGAAGGGGACCAAATGAAATAGGAATGAGTGAATCCACTCCCTCCACTCATGTTTTGTCCCCACTCTCTCTCTGCCTCTACCTCTCTCTCTCTCTCTCTCTCTCTCTCTCTCTCTCTCTCTCTCTCTCTCTCTCTCTCGCCTGACAGAGAGCATTTCTTATCAGACATGATCAGAATAGAATACGACAGTCAATGAGGAAGAGGGAGAGAGGGAGAGGTAGAGAAGGGAGAGGGAGAGACTTAAAGAGCGAGAGAGGTACAGAGAACATTGTGATAACGTCACGCTATTGTCTGTTGGAAAGAAATGGATTTCATGCCAAAATTAAAGTGCGAAATCGGGAAATGCACTTTTTAATGCTTCTTCAAAATTCAAAATCAATCGAAAATTTAATTAGAAATTCAAATTCAATTTCTTCTAATTCAAAAGTTGTTCAAAAGTCGCGAAAAGAAAAGAAGAACAGAGAAAAGCATCCACGTTTTGCACACCCTCTCGCCGCTTTTTCCATTTCCTTTCATCACTTTTTGCCGCCATATACTCTGGTATTTCTTAAAGCATACCTAAAATATGTCTCTGACTTGAAGTATACTTTAAGTCTACGCCAAGTGAAAAAAAGATAAGTACACAGTTTTGAAATTCCAGAGTACAATAACTAAACGAGAACGGAACTGTTTACAATCACAATTTAATGACCTTTACCAAGCATAGAACCACTTGGGAAGGAATGGTTGCCACTAAACGACTGATTAGTCTGTGCGTACTGAGGTCCCATAGACAAGACATAGCAGTTTATGTTACAGGAAAGAAAAAGTAGTAGCTTCTTATACACGAACAGGTAGTGAAAGTTGAGAGGGGAGAGGAAATAAGAGAAATTAAGAGTGAGAGCATAAGGGAAATTTGAAGTTTACTATAAGTCTGCTTCAAGGAAAAAAACATTCTACGAAAAATCGATAAATGAATCAATAAAGTAATCAATCAATGATCAATCGATAAATCAATAATCTATCAATCAATTGGTAAATCAATCAATAAATCAATTAATCAATCAATCAATAAAGCAATCGATAAATCTATCAATTAATCGATAAATCAAACAAATCCTACCCTATGCAATCCAACCCAGTGCTCGGCGAGACGACTCGCTTGCTTGTAATGATGTGCGGGGCACGCAGAGCAACGGAAGGGCTAAAATTAATCGATAACTGATCGATACCGAAATCAATCGAAAATTTAATTAGAAATTCAAATTCAATTTCTTCTAATTCAAAAGTTGTTCAAAAGTCGCGAAAAGAAAAGAAGAACAGAGAAAAGCATCCACGTTTTGCACACCCTCTCGCCGCTTTTTCCATTTCCTTTCATCACTTTTTGCCGCCATATACTCTGGTATTTCTTAAAGCATACCTAAAATATGTCTCTGACTTGAAGTATACTTTAAGTCTACGCCAAGTGAAAAAAAGATAAGTACACAGTTTTGAAATTCCAGAGTACAATAACTAAACGAGAACGGAACTGTTTACAATCACAATTTAATGACCTTTACCAAGCATAGAACCACTTGGGAAGGAATGGTTGCCACTAAACGACTGATTAGTCTGTGCGTACTGAGGTCCCATAGACAAGACATAGCAGTTTATGTTACAGGAAAGAAAAAGTAGTAGCTTCTTATACACGAACAGGTAGTGAAAGTTGAGAGGGGAGAGGAAATAAGAGAAATTAAGAGTGAGAGCATAAGGGAAATTTGAAGTTTACTATAAGTCTGCTTCAAGGAAAAAAACATTCTACGAAAACAGTATATGCATATTGAAGTAGACTTGCGTCTAATTTGAAGTATCTAGACTTACAAGTCTCCTCCAAGTGAAAATGATAAGTTCGAAATACACAAGTACAATAACTAAACGAACAGCACGAAAACAGTTAATGTTACAGGAAAGTAAGAGTGAGTGCTTCTCACACGAACAGGTAGTAGTGAAAGTTGACAGAGCACAGTATTCTGGTCCAAGCCATTTTGTTTCCAAAGCAAGACAAAGGAGAGACCATTGTATTCGAGAGAGTTTGTATGTTGAGCGGTCGTTCTTGCTTTGAAAGTCATGAGAACGCTGTGAGAGAAGAGGAAATGAGAGAAATTAAGAGTGAAAGCATAAGGGGACATTGAATTGTACTGTACAGTTGTTAAGAGTTAACCCGAGACAAGACAAAGACGAGTTAGGGGAGAGACGCGCTCATTGAGAGGGGTTAATGAGGGGAGGGAGAGGCAGAGGGAGGGAGGAGAGAGAGAGAGAGAGTGTGTGTGTGTGTGGAGAGAGAGCGAGAGGGAGGAGAGAGAGGGGAGAGGGAGAGAGAGGGAGAAGAGAGAGAGAGCGAGAGATGTAGGAGAGGAAGAGAGAGATGGAAGGAGAGAGGCCGAGGTAGAGTGATAGTGACGATAGCAATAGCCACAGGGTAGCATTCGCACCTCCTATCGACTAGATAGATCGAAGAATCAATTCCTGGGTCGACATACCGTAATCGATAACTACCGTAACCCCGACATTTTCTTGGCTCGATATACCGTAATCGATAACTACCGAAATCCCGACATTTTCTTGGCTCGATATATTACCGTAATCGATAACTACCATAACCCCGACATTTTCTTGGCTCGATATACCGTAATTGATAACTACCGTAATCCCGAGACATATACACCACTTCCTGTCATCATAATTGCTAGATCTTCTCTCCAATGAATGATCGATCCACCATTATCTTATGTTGCCACAGTTGTGGCATATGCCCAGTCCCCCCTATGACCAGTGTCCCCTAAATAGTATTGAGTACATTGGCATGATTTGTGAAATTCACTATCTTCTTTCAATAGTATTTTACCACCAGTGTTCTCTCTAATTCCTACCTTTTCCCACTGCTACCAAATAAATATCATTATTTAAAAAAAAAGATTTATCGGCAATTTAGAGCAACTTCAACAACAATAACAACGGAGATTATTTTGTTCTTAATTATCGGTAGTTTAGGGTTAAACAACAACAACAACGGTTTCGTTCACTTCGGGTGATAAAGCAAGGTAATTTAAATGAAACAATAAGTAATTTAGTAAGAAGGTAATATAGCAAGGTTAACGATAACAAATTTCACAGTGGATAACAAAAAGAAGAAAGAACAGTTTGGTTGGTAGTTAAGAAAGTAGAAAAATAAGAAAAATTACAACAATATTAACAGAAACGAGTAGGTTAGGTGGAACAAAAATGGACTAAATTAAGGTAAACACTAATTCCTTCTAGAAGCTAGATAGAAGATAGAGACATATAGATAGATCGATAGCTAGATAGCTAGCTAGATAGATTGAAGATAAAAGTGTCTATTGTATGGGACCTCAGTGAAAATAAACATTAATTTCTCCTTGAAGATATAAGGTATAAGATAGATCGATAGATGGATAGAAAAGAAGTGCCTCGGGCATGGTAGCTTACAAGCACGGCCAGACTATTCAGTCGTATAGTGGCGACTATTGGAGCTATACTTGATAAAGGTTACTGTATTGTATGGTAAACACTAATCGATCGATGGGAAAATATCTAATTTGCGGAAAAAAACTTGTGAAAAACATCTTCTAAAGAGTAGTTCGGGTAGACAATATAAGGAACAATGGGATAATATACTTGAGATCATATCGATTAAACGACAATTCAACAGTATTCAAATTGGATTAATCAATGGATGGGATAATATCTAATTTAGGGAATCAACTTGTGAAAAACATCGTCCAAAGGGAAGTTCGGGTAGACAATATATGAGACAATGGGATAATATACTTGAGATCATATCAATTAAACAACAATTCAACAGTATTCAAATCAGATTGGATGGTATCCGCGTCGACGGCGTTTAGTGCTGAAAAAAGTATTTTATTTATTTATTTATCTATTAATATTCAAATCAATATTATTAATAGATGTACAAGCAAAGCTCTGCGTGCACTTTAAAAGCAAAATTTAATAGTATAATAGGCTAGCTGATAAGGTATTTATTTATTATTTAATTATATATTTTAATATATTTATTTAAATATACCACCTTGTGCTCCAATCTGCTGGCCTCCGCCGGACTGATGAACTGCAGTACACCTCCACAAGGTGAGCCTCTCTACAATCAATCGATAAGTGAATCAATAAAGCAATCAATCAATGATCAATCAATAAATAAATAAATAAATAAATCGATAGATTTATCAATAAAGTAATCAATCAATGATCAATCGATAAATCAATCAATCAATGATCAATTAATCAATCAATCAATCAATCAATCGATAAATGAATCAATAAAGTAATCAATCAATGATCAATCGATAAATCAATAATCTATCAATCAATTGGTAAATCAATCAATAAATCAATTAATCAATCAATCAATAAAGCAATCGATAAATCTATCAATTAATCGATAAATCAAACAAATCCTACCCTATGCAATCCAACCCAGTGCTCGGCGAGACGACTCGCTTGCTTGTAATGATGTGCGGGGCACGCAGAGCAACGGAAGGGCTAAAATTAATCGATAACTGATCGATACCGAAAAAATCGATAATTGGTTCAAAACGGATTATTGATTGATACCGAAAAAATCGATAATTGGCCCAAAATGGATTATCGATTGATACTGCAAATCGATAATTCGTCCAAAACGGAATATCAATAGATACCGCCAATCGATAATTGGTCCAAAACGGATTATCGATTGATACCGTACCCTCTCTGTATGATACAGCCCATTGCCAGTATCGTACTGGACGTTGTGATGAGCGGTGGCGAGATGACGCGTCATCTGGTATGCGTTTCGCTCCTGAATTATCGATTTTTGAATAGAGATGGATAAATCGATACGGACTACCGTATACCAGTGGATAAAAAGGGTCGGGACTTTCAAATCTGGACAGTCTTAGTTTTCTCAACAAAAAAAAAACCAACGTCCAAACCGGTTGAAAAGCTATCTAGTTAACGGGAGCGTAACCTCACTCAACGGTCTCTTCATTGCGCACACTATTTCTCTGTTCTCTAACAACGAGAGAGCGTAGCGCGTTGAAGAGACCACTGAGTGAGGTTACGATCCCTTTAATAGAACGCAAAAATAGTCTCGGACGACATCCAAAGATACAAAATGCCATTTTGACGGAATAAAATACGACAACCCTGTCATCCACTGAGGACGCCAAACTCGATCGATAAGAGCCACCATAGATCAATCAATCGATAATAGCTACCGTAAGCCGTACCGTAATCTGACAGAATGGACAAGTCAGCGCAATCAGGAGTAAGCGATGAGCGAAGAAGTAAGCAGGGCGGAGGCGGCACTTCTGCAATCACAAACAAACAATGATTATTGATTTTTCAAGATAATCAATACTTCAAACTATAAGATCAATTAGACTCACAAATTGATTATTGATTTTTCAAGATAATCAATAAATCAATACTTCAAACTGAATAAGATCAATTAGACTCACAAATTGATCATTGATTTTTCAAGATAATCAATAAATCAATACTTCAAACTGAATAAGATCAATTAGACTCACAAATTGATCATTGATTTTTCAAGAAAATCAATAAATCAATACTTCAAACTGAATAAGATCAATTAGACTCACAAATTGATTATTGATTTTTCAAGATAATCAATAAATCAATACTTCAAACTGAATAAGATCAATTAGACTCACAAATTGATCATTGATTTTTCAAGATAATCAATAAATCAATACTGAAAACTATAAGATCAATTAGACTCACAAATTGATTATTGATTTTTCAAGATAATCAATAAATCAATACTTCAAACTGAATAAGATCAATTAGACTCACAAATTGATCATTGATTTTTCAAGATAATCAATAAATCAATACTTCAAACTGAATAAGATCAATTAGACTCACAAATTGATCATTGATTTTTCAAGAAAATCAATAAATCAATACTTCAAACTGAATAAGATCAATTAGACTCACAAATTGATTATTGATTTTTCAAGATAATCAATAAATCAATACTTCAAACTGAATAAGATCAATTAGACTCACAAATTGATTATTGATTTTTCAAGATAATCAATAAATCAATACTTCAAAACTATAAGATCAATTAGACTCCACCACCTGTTCGTGCGAAAGGGCAAAGTCGGGGTTGCGAAAGGAGACCTCCTCGCAGTGTGAGCACACGAGCCATGATGGCTGAAATGTATGCCGGAGTTGAAGGGAAAGATCAAAGATCAAAGATCAACGATATTGATACACAACCGATGCGCTGTGATTCACGATTAGCTCTCTTCAACAAAAAATCAACATGTTTCTCTGCTGTTCATCATATTTCTCTTACAATTATTTTCAAACAATGTGGATCCACCACGTTTCATCAAGAACCAAAAAATATTGATTGATTGATTGACTAATATTGATTGATTGATTGACTAATATTGATTGATTGATTGACTAAATATTGATTGATTGATTGACTAAATCTCCCTACCTCCCCATGCTCATCCCGAACATGCTTCTCCATCTCCCTCACTGCCACCCACTCTCCGCACTTGTCACATACTGATTCCTGCAACGAAAGATAATGATACTGTAAGAGCAATAATCAATAATCAATAACCTGTACATTTGTTTTTCACATTTTTACACTTGTGATTCTCACTCCTGCTCAATATATTTGACGGAAATACAATAAAATAAATTTAAATAAATAAATAATCAATCAATCAATCAATCAATAACCTCGGGATGAGCATTCCGCAGATGCGCCAGCATCGCCTTCTTGCCCACTTCCTCTCCACATTCAGCACAGCTCTGCAGTAATCAATAAAAATCATAGGCGGGCGCGTGAAAACGAATTCTTTTTGCACACAGCCTGGTCTTCCCTTGTGGGGACTTGCGCATAGCTTTGCCTCGCAAAAATTAGAAAATTTCCAGCTGAATGAGCAAAAATGGCCTTGCGCAAAGCCATGCCGTACAATTCCCCGGTTTGGGCACAGCCTTTCCCCCAGCGTGCCCACCTATGATAAAAATATTCATCAGATCGTGCTTGCGTCATACATGGGCGGGCTACCTGGAGCTCGATTCAGCCGGGGGCATCCGAGCGATAAATGGCTAATTTTACAGGGTTTTTCACGTTTTTTGGCAAAAATTTCGCCTAAACGTCATTTTTACAGGGGGCATTCGACAAATTTTCGAAAAGCCTTAATTTTACAGGGGGCACCCCCATGTTGGCGCCCATGTATGGCTTGCGTTGCCCCTTCAAAGCCACATCCCGAGCTAAGCATCCTCTGGCAACGCTCTTGCGTAGATACAAGCAAGAGAGAGAGAGAGAGCATCGCCAGAGCGGAGAGTTTCAAATTAGCTCGAGGTGTGGCTCGATGGTCCCTATCAATCCCCCGTGGGATAGACCCATATATCGGATTTCAAAATACGGTTAGGTTTTCCTATTTTTGGCAAATTTTGGCTCAAAATGCGGTCAGGCTCGGCACTGTGTAACACATACTTTTCGACCTATGGTGATATAAGCACAAACCATCACTGCTACCTGCTTGGGTCGGCCTGCTGCTGCTGCAGCATGCTTGATAGCGGGATCCATCTTTGCACGTTGAGGAGGAGGAGCGCTCTGACCATTCTGATCAGCGCTCTGACCATTGTTGTGAGCAGCGCCGATCTTCGACTGCAGCAGTTTCGTCTCCTTCAAATCAATGCAAATAAATAATAACAGTAATAATAATAATTATAATAATTATAACAATCTCCATCTCCCCTCTTTATATATATATATATATATATATATATATATATATATATATATATATATATATATATATATATATATATATATATATATATATATATATATCTTTGACGGAACGAATAAATCAATTAATAAATCAATAATAATAGATAGAAAACAGACATGGTCCATGGTTAACCCAGGGCCAAAAAATGCGGGTGGGTAACGTACATTTTCGGCAAAAAAATGAGGAGTGGGTACACAAAAAAATAGGGGAAATTAAAACTTTTTTTAACGTATTATTTCAGTTGACAGTTAGACTATTTATCGTACAGTAAGAACGAGAACTGATTTTAATAATATGCGATTTCGTTCAATACTGCGCTATATTACATGCATAGTATCTCAATCTGATCGGGTACCGACAGAGAAAAACATGAAACTCAAGAAATTTAGTGATCATTGCGTTTAAGAGGATTTCCAGCGCGTTATCCCATGGTACCTACGGTGGGATAACGCTCTGGCAAATGAGTTTGACGCGTTCGTTTTACATTTCCATGTGGAAAATTGGAATCTCTGTCGGTACGCGACGAGAAATGACGCAAAAAATAATTTTCATATGCTAAGACCAAGGAAATAGAAAAAAATAAATTCAGTACGCGATAATCATGCCTGAAAATGCACCACTCCAAACAACACTTTCCCGCTATAATTTTCATATTTCTATTGCCCACTGTGTTCTCTGTCGGTACGCGACTCTCTAAACGAAAAATCAAATTTTTTTGAATCAATTAATATTTCAGTTCTTGTTAACGTTAAATTCCGACACAGCGTACTACTATCACTTCACTGAACTTAAAGATCGTACTCCTCTCATATTCGTACTCATTTATTCAATTTGATACCATACTCTTTTCTTCAATTTTTTTCGACATGATTGATTAATTAATAATTTTTCAAGTCAACATTTTTCCAAATTTTGCGGGTGGGTTACCTACTTTTTAAAAAATTTGCGGGTGGGTCAATCCCATGGGATAACCATGGGCCATGTCTGATAGAAAATGAATAAATCAATACATGTTGCATCATCTTGAACTCGGCGAGTTCTTTGGTGATCATCTGCACGTGTCCTCCGCACGGTTTGCCATTCTCAAAGATCAAATATCAAATTAAGAATTCCAGAATTATATATTAAGAAAAATATACTAACATTTATTAGTAAAGTTGGACAGTGTGAACCTTTACCCAATGGGGTTGACCATCCTCAGTAGAACCCCCCACTGAGTTGGATAACAAATAAGATCAAAGATCACTTATAACTCTATAGACGATCGATCGCTACAGTACTAAGGACTAAGGTCTAAGGACTAAGGTTTCTCTAAGGTTTTACGGTTTGTCCAGTTAGGCCCCCTAAGAGAAATTGCCGCGAGTATAGTATAGACGATCAATCGATAGTGATCAATCGATTCATTGTTGACATACCGTATCGTCGACGATCCAATGCTCAGCCAGGTCGCTCGCTCTTGAATACATCGGGTATGGACATGCGGAGCATCGGAAGGGCTAGGAATCGCTTAGTTTATTGATTGATTTTACTTTTTATTGATTGATTTTACTGTTTATTGATTGATTTTACTGATTATTGATTGATTTTACTTTTTATTGATTGATTTTATTGTAGATTATTGATTATATTGTTAATTATTGATTGTACTTTTAAATTACTGAATTTTACTGTTAATTATTGATTTTATCTTATAATGATTTTACCATAGAGTAAACTACATATCATACATGGGCGGGGTACCTGGAGCTCGATTCTGCAGGGGGCATTCGAGCGAAAAATGGTTAATTTTACAGGGTGCTTTCACTATTTTTTCAAATTTTCACCTAAACGTCATTTTTTACAGGGGTCATTCCACAAATTTTCAAAAAACCATCATTTTACAGGGGGCACCCCCATGTTGGCGCCCATGTATGCTACATATCCCCCTGCCCAATATTACCCTCATGCAATATCCATCTATGTCGAGAGTATTCAGTTGTACATTGTTTCTTGCTTTTCATATATATATATATATATATATATATATATATATATATATATATATATATATATATATAATCTTATAAGTACCTTCATCACAGGTTTATAGTTAGCCGACTTTCCTCCAACGGCTTGATGCACCATCTTCAAGTGCTTACTGACGCTGTAGGCTGACGGCTCCTTAAATAATAATTAATTAATTAAATACTCCATAAATAATATAGTCGCATAGAACCAATGATCCAATGTTAAGCTTATCAATGGTTTCGCCTTGCATTATTATGATTATTATTTATTTTACATTAAAAATAATAATAATAATAATAATAATAATAATAATAATAATTATTATTATTATTATTGTTATTATTATTATTATTATTATTATAGAATAGTTAGCATACCCGATGATCGCACATCGGGCAATGCACTGGAGAGATAAGTTTCGGATGATTGAAGAGAGCCGGGTTACGCTCCACACAAGCCTGAAATTAAATTTATTTTTATTTATTTATTTAATTATTATTAACATTTAACAGTTAAACTACACAATACGGTTTTTTTTGGCATTTTGCCAACTTTCAATTACCACTCTCTCTCTCTATGTCTTGAAGTAAAGCTATAACCTTCTGGTGCCGAAAGAAGCCTCCCAGAGAGCGCGTGACGAACTCATCGCAGATATTACATGTCTTTTCGTTGAGCTGCAAAAAATCAATATGTGGGATATGAAATCAATCGATAATGAAGATCAATCAATCGATAACAATAATCATTCAATCGATAATAAAGATCAATCAATCGATAATGAAGATCAATCAATCGATAACAATAATCAATCAATCGATAATAAAGATCAATTAATCGATAATAAAGATCAACCAATCGATAACAAAGATCAATCAATCAATCGATAATAAAAATAAAATAATCAATCGATAATAAAAATAAAATAATCAATCGATATCTCACTTCAGCATGATATTCTTGAATGTGCTTCTTGGTCAATCTCTTAGTCACCTGCTCTCCACACAATGCGCACTCATGAGTCGTATCCTTGAAAGCACGCTAATTTTAACACTCCGAGTTAAGCTTAACACCCCGAGAGTTAATTTCAACACACCGAGCTAAATTGAAACTATACACTCTGGCAATGATCTCTCGCCTTCTTTCTCAACGAGAGAGCCTTGCCAGAGCGGAGACGTTCAAATTAGCTCGGGGCTAAAAATAAAGGCATATTCAAGGCACACGAAGTCAGGATAACTGTTTAAACTTTAAAGATGGAGGCCCTCGAATGTCTATGCAAATATATAACATATCTATTATGCAAGGGGCAGTGATATGCAAGAAATTAGCACGACCATTCATCAATCCCATAGCGCAATGGTAAAAGTGCTCACTAGTAAGCGTAATGTCGCGTGTTCGAAACCTCTTGCTGAACTTTCCTATTTTCAAAATTTCGCGCCTTTGCCTGTACATCAAGCATGGATTCATTCATGATTCTAGCGATCAATAAGCTAAATTAGCATAAACTAATTTATGTAAGGTATGCAGAATAACTTTTGCAATCTTTCTGTCTTCACAGTTTGTTCACGAAAATATTGCTCGGACACCACCTTTAAGGAAAGATTTAAAAAAATAAAAATTATTATTACAAAGTCACTATCAAATAACCTGCTTATGGGTCTTCATGTGCTTTCCCATGTCGAGCACTCTCTCGCCACATATACCACAATCGAGGACCTGTTAATCAATCAATAATTACATTTCTTTGAATTGTTCATCAATCAATATTGCGCATTTCATGAGCAAATTTGCGTATGACTGAGCAGCATCATCACACATTTTCGGTGCCCTCAGAGAATTATTTTTATATAGTGGGTCGATTTAGAAAAATCGTTATTTCCCGCTTAAATTTCAATCTTTCACATAAAAAATGAGCTTTATATATTGGATCGACCCTGAAAATGAGACGTATACAGTGGGTTGATCCTTACACTGTGAGGGTATGAAAATGTATGATGCTGCATCATACAATTTCATACAGTCACAATCTAAGCATATTTTTTCATATGAAAAAAAAAGATTTTTATAAACCGACCCACTCTAATCATGGCACACTATCAAAAGGATTCAATCGATTAAAATACCCAATTAATTAATTAGAAAAAAATCAATAAAAATGGGCGGATACCGTAAGCGGATGCATCTCTCTGAGATGCTTGTTCAACGATCTTGCAGACACGATTGATGTGCACTCTCGGTCAGGACACGCTTCGTACTTAAATAATAATAATAATAATAATAATAATAATAATAATAATAATAATAATATAATGATTAGCATAAACAGTCATTCCCATAGGATCACGGCGGCGATCAATAATGAATGGATACCGTAACTTTCTACAGTAACCAAGGATTTTCCACTCGGTACCCAACGCACTAACGAGCGCAGAATGTTCCAAGCGTCGGTTTTTGGGAGTAGTCACGCTTTTTTTTCGACTATCTTTTATTCATTTATTTATTTATTTGATACACCCGTGACAGGTGTCGAGTTATGCGAGACGTCCATCACTATGTCACTATGTATATAGTCCGTATAAAATGTATGATTGCCTTGCTACTAGCTGCTAAACAGACAAATAACTATCGATCTCCTCCCAAGCTTTCCTTCCTTCCTTCCTCGCGCTCTCTGATCTACCTACTATCTCGCGTGGGTTCTCTCTCAACATAGAAACACGTAGTGGCCGTGGTTGGCTACTCTCGTACAAAATGAACATGTTTATTTTATACAGTCAATAGGTATGTAGATTAACCCACCCAACGCGGCTTCCCACGACGATCGGGGGGAAGAGCTCCATCATACATGAATTCCTCAGTCTTGACTACTACCGTCATACCCTGGAATCAAACAATACTTAACTACATCGTAATCAATCAATACTTGACATGTAAGGCATAATAAGATCATATTGTTTAAATCATACGTGGGAAATAATAAAAAAATAAAACAGTATTTCGGTCTGTGAATTATATATTTTTTTTAATTATAGAGGTAAGCTCATAGGTCGAAAAGTATGTTTCAAGGTACCAAGCCTGACCGTATTTTGAGCCAAAATTTCACAAAAATCGAAAAACCTGACCGGATTTTGAGCCAAAATTTCATAAAAATCGAAAAACCTGACCGGATTTTGAGCTAAATTTGCCAAAAATCGAGAAACCCGACCGGATTTTGAAAACCGATAACCTAGCTATTCGACCTATGGGCAAGCTTCCCACGTATGATATAAAATAAACAAGATGCATGGAAAATAGTAAACATGATAAACAAACAGCTTGATCTGGTCCTGCAGACTCTCCATTCTCGATCAAATTTCTCGGTTCTTCCGGATCATTCATAGAATAACTGTGATCTGCTATGGCCTTAAATCGAAATATTCAAATTATTATTAGTATTATTATTATTATAATTATTATTATTTAAATAAAATCAATATAATCAATCGATACCTCAGGATGATGTCTCTGCATCTCCAACGATCTTACAGGCACACTCGCTTCATCCACATCGGCATTAGAAGCTTTAGTCTGAAATAAATCAATAGATTGCATACATACCGTAACCCAAGTCTACAGTAATACTGTATGCTGAGCATACATGAAGCTCGATCCTACAGTGAGCATTCGAACAAAAATTGTAATAAGGGTTAATTTTACACGGGGCATTCCACACAATTTTCAAAAACCCCCAAGTTCATATAGGGCACCCCCATGTCCGCGCCCATGTATGATTGCATGACTATGCATGATTTTTCCTATCACCAATGCGTTCAATTGAAAGAATAAATTATTATTATTATTATTATTATTATTATTATTATTATTATTATTATTATTTTTACTATTATTACTATTATTATACAGAGTTAGTTACCTTCTGACGAGCGTTCCAGCTGCCACATTGAGTGTTGCTCATCGGTTCACTATCGACGACTTGTTCGGTCGGCTCAGCCATCACGGCATCCTAAAACAACAAATGAATGCTCGATTCAAATAATCAGAGCAATATTATATTTGGAATTAATCATAATAATAATTAATTAATTAAACCAAGATGGTACTAGTGAGTAAGATAAGTCCATAAGTTATAAGTTAGATAGGATAAGATAGTATGGTACATACATTTTCGAGCACCCACATTGTGAGTGAGCACTTTTTGTCGATGTGGTCAGTTTTGAAACTCGAGACCCATCTAGGAATATGCGGGAGATCGAGATTAGTAAGAATCACCTAAGATCGGGTCAGTTTCGAGCACTTGAGATGTAGATCGGGTCAGTTTTGTTCTAATTTTGGGTCAGTTTATAATTCGCAAAAACAACTGATTGTGAGTGGGGCGAAAATGTATGGTATGGTAGTAAGATGGTACCCCAGCCATGACTCACCGCACCAATGTGCGAATATGATAAAGATTGTTACTGATTGTTGGTACTCACTCAAAAATGAAAATGTTTAAATGTTCCGGACATTAAAAAAAATATATTTAAACCATATGTCGAAAATTATGTTACAAAGTACCAAGCCTGACGGGATTTTCAGCCAAAATTTCAAAAAAAATCGAAAAACCTGAACTGATTTTGAGCCAAATTTGCCAAAAAAATCGAAAACCCTGACCGGATTTTGAAAAAAAAAAACAGATATCCTAGCGACCTATGCGTGCGCCGTAGGAGCGCGCAAGAGCGGCTAGTGTATGATAAAAGAGGCATGGGGTCGTACCTTGCGTTGCCGCCATTCCTCCGCCACCCTCTTAATAGCCTCCTCGTTCCGCGCCATCGCCAGGCGTCTCGCTTGAACCTCCGCTGCAATGAGGCGGCGAGCTTCTGTGGATCAAGTGATCAAACTACATTTATGTCAATGATTGGCCAAGGATCAGACTACAAAGATCAAAGATAAAAGATCAATCTAGACCAACCACTTGCAGTCAAAGTGGCCTCTGCTTGCTTCGATGTCGATTGTAGTTGATCAGCTCTCGCCTCCGCCTCGTCACATCTTTGTTTGCGTTTGTCCTTCTGAGCAATCAAAAAATATAATTTAAAAATAATAAAAAATTGATAACAAAACAATATGTCTAATAACCAAGTGGTAAATATGCACCTCGACTTGCGATGCTACCGTAGACTCTCCACGATACATCACATTCGTCGGTTCTCCGTAATCGTTCTTCGCATCATAGTGATGCGGATTCACTGCGGACTGAAATAGATTTATCAACAAAAAAACGCGGGTGGTGCTAGCGACAAGGCCCACCCGGCTGTAGCCACCCCACCAACCCGATTTAGACACAAAAATCACTCAGAAATGAAAATGTTTACAATGATTTTTTATCTGAACATTTAAAAAAAAATTATTTTTAAACGCTCCTTTAGCCTCTAGTGTATGGTAAAAGGGGGCATAGTCGTACCTTGCGTTTCCACTCCTCGGTCACCTTAATAGCCTCCTCGTTCGGCGCTACCGCAAGGCGTCTCGGTTGAATCTCCGCCGCGACGAGGCGCCGAGATTCTGTGGATAGTGATCAAACTACATTTATGTCAATGATTGGTCAAGGATCAAACTACAATTACGTTGATGATTGATCAAGGATCAAACCACATTTACGTCCATGATTGGTCAATGATCAAACTACATTTACGTCAATAATTGATCAAGGATCAAACTACATTTACGTTGATGATTGGTCAATGATCAAACTACATTTACGTCAATAATTGATCAAGGATCAAACTACATTTACGTTGATGATTGATCAAGGATCAAACCACATTTACGTCAATGATTGATCAAAGATCAAACTACATTTACACTAATGAATGAGGATCAAACTACAAAGATCAAAGATCAAAGATCAATCTAGACCAACCACTTGCAGCCAAAGTGGCCTGTGCTTGCTCGGCTCTCAATTGTAGTTGATCAGCTCTCGCCTCGGATTCGTCACATCTTCGTCTGTACTTCTCGCTCTGAACAATCAATCGATAATTTAAAAAAATAATAAAAATAATATTAACGAAGCAACATTGTATTTCTAATAACCAAGATGATACTAGCAAATATAATAATAATAATAATAATAATAATAATAATAATAATAATAATAATAATAAATATGCACCTCGACTTGCGATGGTCCTGTAGACTCTCCACAATCCATCAAATTACTCGGTTCTCCGAAATCATTCATCGCATCGTGAGGATTCACTACGGACTGAAATCGAAATATCAAAAATACGAAAAAAATCTTATGTAATCATACATGGGCGCCAACATGGGGGTACCCCCATTAAAATTAGGGCTTTTCGAGAATTTGTGGAATGTCCCGTGTAAAAAATGACATTTAGATGAAATTTTGAAAAAAATAGAGAAGGCCCTCTGTACCACAATGTTCTATAGACTGTGAAAGCCAAAACGACCGCTCAACATAGAAACTCTCTCAAATGCAATCGCCTTTCGCTTGTTTGGCTATGGAAACAAAATGGCTTGAACCAGAATACTGTGGTACAATTAACCATTATTCGCTCTGATACCCCCCCCCCCCCCCTGTAGAATCGAGCTCCAGGTTCCCCGCCCATGTATGTATGTAATGTTATGTCGTACCGTGCGACGCGACTCCTCCTCCACCCTCTTCTTAATAGCCTCCTCGATCCGCGCAACCGACAGGCGTCTCGCTTGATCCTCCGCCGTGGCGCGGCGGCGAACTGCAGTGGATAGTGATCAAACTACATTTACGTCAATGATCGATCAAGCATCAAACTAGACCAACCACTTGCATCCAAAGTGGCCTCTGCTTGCTCGACTCTCCATTGACGTTGATCAGCTCTCGCCTCGGTCTCGTCACATCTTCGATTGTAATTCTCGCTCTGAACAATCAATCGATAATTCGAAAAATCAATAACAATAATTAATTTAATCAACAGAGATAGTCCGTCGCGAGTAGTGTGTCTACCAAACATTCCATAAGCTATAAAACTCTACTTTTGCACCACGTAAAGTATAGTATTATTACATATTTTCCTTCTGACTACCATTGTATTGGGGTGTGGCCAAGTTGGCACTAGCGAATATGCATAGTATTATGTATTACAACTATACACCTCGACTTGCGATGCTACCGTAGACTCTCCACAATCCCTCAATTTACTCGGCTCATCGAAACCATCCATCGAATCATAGTGAGGATTCACTGTGGACTGAAATCGAATTATCAAAATATACGCTTGTGGCACTGCCGCTAGCGACAGGGCCCACCCGGTTGTAGCCACCCGACCAACCCGATTTAGACACAAAAAATCACTCAAAAATGATAATGTTTACAATGATTTTTTATCTGAACATTTAAAAAAAATTATATTAAAACGCTCCTTTAGCCTCTACAAAGGGGCATGGTCATACCTTGCGTTGCCACTGCTCCTCCACCCTCTTCTTAATAGCCTCCTCGTTCCGCGCAACCGCAAGGCGTCTCGCTTGAATCTCCGCCGCGACGAGGCGCCGAGCTTCTGTGGATAGTGATCAAACTACATTTATGTCAATGATTGATCAAGGATCAATCTACAGAGATCAAAGATCAAACTACAAAGATCACAGATCAATCTAGACCAACCACTTGCAGCCAAAGTGGCCTCTGCTTGCTTGGATGTCGATTGTAGTTGATCAGCTTGCGCCTCGGCCTCGTCACATCTTTGTTTGTGTTCCTCTTTCTGAACAATCGATCGATATTTCAAAAAAACAATAATTTGAAAAAATAATAAAAAAAATTAAAATAGTAATAACAAAGCAACATTATATTGGTAATAACCAAGATGGTAATAGTAAATATGCACATCGATTTGAGATGGTCCCGTAAACTGATCCATCACATTAGTTGGATCTCCGAAATCGTTCTTCGCATCATAGTGATGGGGATTCACTGCGGACTGAAATCGATTTATCAAAAAATATGCGGGTGGTATTGCCGCTAGCGACAAGGCCCACCCGATTTAGACACAAAAAAAATCATTCAAAAATGATAATGTTTACAATGATTTTTTATCTGAACATTTAAATAAATAGTATATTTAAACGCTCCTTTAGCCTCCAGTGTATGATAAAAGGGGCATCGTCGTACCTTGCGTTTCCACTCCTCGGCCACCTTAATAGCCTCCTCGTTCCGCGCTACCGCAAGGCGTCTCGCTTGAATATCCGCCGCGACGAGGCGCCGAGTTTCTGTGGATAGTGATCAAACTACATTTATGTCAATGATTGGTCAAGGATCAAACTACAATTACGTTGATGATTGATCAAGGATCAAACTACAATTACGTTGATGATTGATCAAGGATCAAACTACAATTACGTTGATGATTGATCAAGGATCAAACCACATTTACGTCAATGATTGGTCAATGATCAAACTACAATTACGTTGATGATTGATCAAGGATCAAACTACATTTACACCAATGATTGATCAAAGATCAAACTACATTTACACTAATGATTGATCAAAGATCAAACTACATTTGCGTCAATGATTGATTAAGGATCAAACTACATTTACGTCAATGATTGAGGATCAAACTACAAAGATCAAAGATCAAAGAGAGTGGACAAACCACTTGCAGCCAAAGAGGCCTCTGCTTGCTTGGATGTCGATTGCAGTTGATCAGCTATCGCCTCTTCCTCGTCACATCTTCGTCTGTACTTCTCGCTCTGAACAATCAATCGATAATTTAAAAAAAATAAAATAAAATAATATTAACGAAGCAACATTGTATTTCTAATAACCAAGATGGTACTAGCAAATATAATAATAATAATAATAATAATAATAATAAAAATAATAATAATAATAATAATAATAATAATAATAATAATAATGATAAATATGTACCTCAACTAGAGATGGTCCCGTAGACTCTCCACAATCCATCAATTTGCTCGGCTCATCGAAACCATCCATCGAATCATAGTGAGGATTCACTGCGGACTGAAATCGAATTATCAAAATATACGCTTGTGGCATTGCCGCTAGCAACAAGGCCCACCCGGTTAAAACACCCGGCCCATCCGATTTATGGCTCGTTAAAAAATAGTGGAAAACCGAATTCGGCGACTTTCCACCCGTTAAAAAAGGACCCGGAAAGTCGAAAATGGAAACACGAAATTTGAATTCGCGCGCGCGCAAAGCGGTGCGGGAATTCAAATTCCGACTTTCCATCATCGATTTTTAGCAATTTTAAATGTAAATTCAACTTCCTGCTAGCTAAAAAATGCAATCCGCGGAAATTCGCTGTCGGAAAGTCGGAATTTGAATTCCCGCACCTCTTTGCGCGCGCGCGAATTCAAATTTCTTGTTTCCATTTTCAACTTTCCGGGTACTTTTTTAACAGGTGGAAAGTCGCCGATTTCGGTTTTCCACTATTTTTTAACGAGCCATAAGACACACAAAAATCACTCAAAATGAACATGTGATCTGAACTTTTAAAAAATATATTTAAACGCTCCTTTAGCCTCTACAGAATGATAAAAGGGGCATGGTCATACCTTGCGTTTCCACTCCTCCTCCACCCTCTTAATAGCCTCCTCGTTCCGCGCCAACGCCAGGCGTCTCGCTTGAATCTCCGCCGCGACGAGGCGCCAATCTTCTGTGGATAGATAGATCAAACTACATTTATGTCAATGATCGATCAAGGATCAAACTACATTTACATCAATAATTGATCAAGGATCAAACTACATTTACGCCAATGATTGATCAAGGATCAAACTACATTTACGCCAATGATTGATCAAGGATCAAACTACATTTATGTCAATGATTGATCAAGGATCAAACCACATTTACATCAATAATTGATCAAGGATCAAACTACATTTACGCCAATGATTGATCAAGGATCAAACTACATTTACGCCAATGATTGATCAAGGATCAAACTACATTTATGTCAATGATTGATCAAGGATCAAACTACAAAGATCAAAGATCAAAGATCAATCTAGACCAACCACTTGCAGCCAAAGTGGCCTCTGCTTGCTTCGATGTCGATTGTAGTTGATCAGCTTGCGCCTCGATCTCGTCACATCTTGGTTTGTTCTTCTCACTCTGAATGATCAATCGATATTTCAAAAAAATAATAAAAATAAAAATATTATTAACAAAGCAACAGTATATTTGTAATAACCAAGATGGTACCAGGGCTGTTCGGAAAAAATTTTTTTCCGAACAGCCCTGGTTATTACAAATATACTGTTTTTTTCGGAAAATCGGAAAATCGGAATTTTCCGAAAATAAAATCGGAAAATTCGGAAAAATTTCGGAAAATTCGGAATATTTTGGGAAAATATTTTTTAAAGTTGTTATTGTTTTGAAAATATTAAAAACGATAATATTTAGCAACAAGTTTATTTTGAAACTCAAAATATAAAAATATAACAGCATCTTTGGAAGTATTGAGTCAGTTTTCGTAGGCGTTAATTTTGGGAATGAGTAACTGATCAATATTATCATGGTCGAGAGAGAGAATCTTCATAGCAGAACTGAATATCTTCTACCTCCTCAGGTACAGGAGAAGAGCAATGATACTTGCGCCTTTGCATGCGATTGCTAGCATGATTCATTCATGATTCTAGCAATCAATAAGTTGAATTAGCATAAAATAAATAGTGTACGGTATGTAACCTAACTTTTGCTAACTTTTTTGTCTTCACAGTTTGTTCAGGAAAATATTTGCGGGAGTCTACCTTTAAGTCACTATAAATGTTCTTTTAATGTATATTTTCATGAGAAAAATATTTTATTCAAAGACTTTAAGTCACTAGAAATGTTTTTAATGTATATTTTCGTGAGAAAAATATTTTATTCAATGACTTTTAGTCACTAGAAATTTTCCGAATTTTCCGAAAAAATTTCGGAAAATCGGAAAATCAAAATTTTCCGAAAAAAAAATCGGAAAAACGGAAATCCCAGCCCTGGATGGTACTAGCAAATATAATAATAATAATAATAATAATAATAATAATAATAATAATAATAATAAATATGTACCTCGACTTGAGATGTTCTTGTAGACTCTCCACTATCCATCATCACATTACTCGGTTCTCCGAAATCGTTCATGGCATCATAGTGAGGATTCTCTGCGGACTGAAATCGAAATATCAAAAATAAGCGGGTGGCGCTAGCCCATAGGTCGAATAGCTATGTTATCGGTTTTCAAAATCCGGTCAAAATTAGGTTTTTCGATTTTTGTGAAATTTTGGACCAAAATCCGGTCAAACTTGGCACTTTGTAACATACTTTTCGACCAATGATCACGTTATGTCGTACCTTGCGTCGCGACTCCTCCGCCACCCTCCTAATAGCTTCCTCGATCTGCACAACCTTCAGATGTCTCGCTTGCTCCTCAGCCGTGGAGCGGCGGCGAACTGCAGTGGATAGTGATCAAACTACGTTTGCGTCAATGATTGGTCAAGGATCAAACTACAAAGATCAAAGATCAAACTAGACAAACCACTTGCAGCCAAAGTGGCCTCGGCTTGCTTGGATGTCGATTGTAGTTCATCAGCTCGCGCCTCGATCTCGTCACATCTTTGTTTCTTCTTCTCACGCTGAATGATCAATCGATATTTCAAAAAAAGTTTAAAAATAAAAAAATAATAATAACAAAGCAGCATTATATTTCTAATAACCAAGATGGTACTAGCAAATATGCACCTCGACTTGTGATGGCCCTGTAGACACTCCTCGTTCCATCAAATTACTCGGTTCTTCGAAATCGTTCATGGCATCATAGTGAGGATTCTCTGCGGACTGAAATCGAGTCATGAAAAATACGCGGGGACGCTAGCCACGGGGGCCCACCCGGTTGTAGCACCCGACCCACCCGACTTTTTGTTAGCCAAAAAAAACGAAACATTTTTCAGTGATCTAAGCACCAGGGTTGTGCGGAAAATTGTCCGACCGGAAAAATTTTCCGGTTTTTCCGAAAAAATACCGGAAAACCGGAAAAAAATTAAATGCTGTACAATGTAAAAATACATATCAAAAACAAAATTTGAGGATTTTTTAGTCATTTTTATCTGACCGGTCATAGTTCTGACCAATGATGCGCTAATAATGATAAAAAAATCGTTGTTGTTCCTTATTCAACTCCTACGATTCTAAGCTACACTTTTTTCGATTAAATGTTTTGGATGATTATTATCATTTGTTTGTTGCTACATGATTTTTGATCATTACAATGTTAGCTTTGATCGTTTCCGAAAGCAATTGTTAGATATAATGCAAGAAAATGTGTTTTACAGAAATTTTCCGGTTTTTCCGATTTTTCCGGATTTTTTCCGGTATTTTAGACCGGAAAAAAAGTTTTCCGAATTTTTTTCCGAAATATTTTTTCCGCACAACCCTGCTAAGCACTGTAGTGGACCGATCTTGAAAATCCGCCGTATATATAGTGAGTGAGTCGATCCGCACATTATGAGGGTACGATAAAAGGGGCATGGTCGGATGAGATTACGAAGAGAATAGGGCAACATTGGTGGAGCCTAACTGTTGAAGAATGGTCAACCTAAAGTCTGATCAGCGTAACTATACGACCCCCTGATAAATTATGTTATGTTATGCATCGTTACATTTGCCTTACGTGCCTACACCATACTTTTTCGGTGCCCTCACCGAATTATTTTTATATAGTTGGTTGATTTTGAAAAATCTTTATTTTCCCTTAAATTGTAATCTTTCACATAAAAAAATGAGGTTTATATAGTGGGTCGACCCTGAAAATGAGCCGAATATAGTGGGTCAATCCTCACACTGTGAGGGTATGAAAAAAAACACCGTAACCTCCACCGCCGCGTCTTCGCCGTCACGGCGGAGGTTACGGCGTAGGAACGCAAGGCAAATGTATTTTATTTTATCTTTCATCTCTCTGTTTATCGTTAAAGATAAATAAATTATTATAAATGTAACGCGGGGCATTATGCTATGTCGTATACCGTGCGTCGCGACTCGTCCTCCGCCACCCTCCTAATAGCCTCCTCCTTCCGTACAACCGCCAGGCGTCTCGCTTGAATCTCCGCTGCGACGAGGCGCCACGCTTCTGTGGATCAAGTGATCAAACTACATTTAGGTCAATGATTGGCCAAGGATCAAAATACAGAGATCAAAGATCAAACTACAAAGATCAAAGATCAATCTAGACCAACCACTTGCAGCCAAAGGGGCCTCTGCTTGCTTGGATGTCGATTGTAGTTGATCAGCTTGCGCCTCGGTCGCGTCACATCTTTGTTTGTGTTCCTCTTTCTGAACAATCAATCGATATTTCAAAAAATAATAATTTTAAAAAATAATAAAAAATAACAATAATAACAAAGCAACATTATATGTCTAATAACCAAGTGGTAAATAAACACCTCGATTGGCGAAGATCCCGTAGACTGTCCACGATCCATCACATTAGTCGGTTCTCCGAAATCGTTCTTCGCATCATAGTGATGAGGATTCACTGCGGACTGAAATCGAATCATGAAAAATAAGCGGGTGGCGCTAGCCCATAGGTCGAATAGCTAGGTTAGCGGTTTTCAAAATCCGGTCAAAATTAGGTTTTTCGATTTTTGTGAAATTTTGTCCTAGACTTGATACTTTGTAACATACATTTCGACCAATGATCACGTTATGTTGTACCGTGCGTCGCGACTCCTCCTCCACCCTCTTCTTAATAGCTTCCTCGATCCGCGCAACCTTCAGATGTCTCGCTTGCTCCTCAGCCGTGGAGCGGCGGCGAACTGCAGTGGATAGTGATCAAACTACGTTTGCGTCAATGATTGGTCAAGGATCAAACTACAAAGATCAAAGATCAATCTAGACCAACCACTTGCAGCGGAAGTGGCTTTTGCTTCCTCGGCCTCGTCATATCTTCGATTGTCCTTCTCGCTCTGAACAAGCAATCGATTATTCGAAAAATTAATAATCAATAAAAATAATAATGATGATGATAAATTTAATTGTATACTCAAAATGTGTCACTGCCTTGAAAAAAATCAAAGCCAGTGGCCGTATGCATGAACAACGGGAAAACCGTATTCCGGGAAAATGTGACGTCATTAGCGTAGGCGGAAGATTTTTGGAAAACGCCTCCGCCTATGCTAATGACGTCACATTTTCCCGGAAAACTGTTCATGCATACGGCCACAGATTATATTTCGAATAACCAAGATAGCACTAGCAAATATGCACCTCGACTTGCGATGGTCCAGTAGACTCTCCTCGATCGATCAAATCACTCGGTTCTCCGAAATCGTTCATGGCATCATCCTGATGACTCACTACGGACTGAAATCGAATAATCGTGCTTGGATTAACCCAATATATATGGCCCATTTTAGGTCACTTGGTGCGAAACAATGCTAAAAATCACGACTTTTTAGCGAAAAATATAGAATTTTCTGAATCAACCCACCCTGTTTCAAGAATTAACCCACTATGTAAAAATAGACGACGAGAGCACGGAAAATGCATGGCGGACGGTACGGCGTACATACATTTTCGATACCCTCACCGAATTATTTTTATATAGTGGGTTGATTTTGAAAAATCGTTATTTTCCCTTCATACATGGGCGGGCTACCTGGAGCTCGATTCAACAGGGGCATACGTGGGCGGCATTGCCTCTAGCGGCAATACCCACCCGATTTTGGCACCAAAGCCACCCGATTTAGCCAAAATTCACTGAAAAATTGAAAACAATTTGGGGAAAATTCACTCGAAAATCACATTTTTGTGTCAAACCTACCCGATTTTGGAACCCGACCCACCCGATTTTCATTTCCAGCGGCAATGCCCGCACATGTATGAACAGGGGGCATCCGAGCGATAAATGGCTAATTTTACAGGGGGTCTTCACGTTTTTTGGCAAAAATTTCGCCTAAACGTCATTTTTACAGGGGGCATTCAACAAATTTTCGAAAAGCCTTAATTTTACAGGGGGCACCCCCATGTTGGCGCCCATGTATGTTTCCCTTAAATTATAATCTTTCACATAAAAAATGAGCTTTGTATAGTGGGTCGACCATGAAAATGAGCCGTATATATAGTGGGTCAATCCTCACACTGTGAGGGTATGAAAATGTATGACGGCGTAGGAACGCAAGGCAAATGTAACGCGGTGCATTATGTTATGTCGTACCGTGCGTCGCGACTCCTCCTCCACCCTCTTCTTAATAGCTTCCTCGATCCGCGCAACCTTCAGATGTCTCGCTTGCTCCTCAGCCGTGGAGCGGCGGCGAACTGCAGTGGATAGTGATCAAACTACGTTTGCGTCAATGATTGGTCAAGGATCAAACTACAAAGATCAAAGATCAATCTAGACCAACCACTTGCAGCGGAAGTGGCTTTTGCTTCCTCGGCCTCGTCATATCTTCGATTGTCCTTCTCGCTCTGAACAATCAATCGATTATTCGAAAAATTGATAATCAATACAAATAATAATGATGATGATAAATTTAATTGTATACTCAAAATGCGTCACTGCCTTGAAAAAAATCAAAGCCAGATTATATTTGGAATAACCAAGATGGTAAAAGTAAAAATATGCACCTCGACTTGAGATGGCCCCGTAGACTCTCCACGATCGATCATCAAATTACTCGGTTCTCCGAAATCATTCATGGCGGCATCATACTCACGACTCACTACGGACTGAAATCGAATCATCAAAATGGACAGTTACTCCCGGTAATTTTCAAAACTTAAAATGTACACTGTAAGTAAACCATACGTGGGCACCACTGCCGCTAGCCGCATTACACCCCCGATTTTTTCACCCGACCCCCCGATTTTCCAAAAAAAATCACTCAAATGACGTATAAATGCTCCATTCTTTGCTTCCGCCCCCCCCCCCCCCCCCCCGAGTTTAACGTCCGACCCCCCGATTTTCATTTCCAGCGGCAATGCCCACCCGCGTATGAAGTAAACTACAAGTCTGTGAGGTAACTTTTTCAGTAGACTTGCAAGTCTACCTAAAGTGACCTGCAAGTCTAGGCACATCTTAAAGTTTTGAAATACCCCTAGCACATCAAATTGATATAATCGATCGATACATGCCATTATCCTTGATGGAATAAATAAATAAATAAATAAATAAATAAATAATCAATCGATACCTGATTGTCAGTAGTGTGACACTCTCGTTCATGCTTCTTCATGGATCTCGGCGGGAGAATTGCTGCACACTCATGATAAGGGCAGGCTTCAAACTGAAAATCAATCTATCAATATTTGAAACCAATCGATCAATATTTGAAATCAATCGATCAATATTCACTCGATATGCTTGCTTCAATACATAATTTACAAATTTTACATGATAATTTACGGAATAAATAAATTTCCATAAATTTTATATTTTAATAATTTTAATAAATGTTCACCTGTCGAGGTCTCCAACGAAGATACTCAGAGCTTATTGGTTCAGCAACGCCATCACAATCTTCCGATTTAACAATGACTGTACTCTGAATCAATCAATAATAGGTTAAAATCAATCAATAATTGATTAAAATCGATCAATAATTGATCAATGTTTGAATATTTTTTGATCTACTTATAAGTAATCAAGTGGTTAAGCCTTCTCCTTTCCCTCATTATGATTAATGAACCAAGGATCATCCAAATCGGATAGAAAAAATTTAAAACGGTCGCATGGCTTCTTTCATTCTTACAGGAGATCCGTGTTATTACATTACAAAACACAATCAATCAATCAATCGATACCCGAGGAGCATGCGTTTCTCGTACATGCTTGTTCAACGATCTTCTTGGAACGATCTCATCACACATATGATTGGGACAAGCCTCAAACTGAAAGCAATCGATAAATATTCATTTCACAGGCATAGGTCGGAAATTATGTTACAAAGTACCAAGCCTGACCGGATTTTGAGCCAAAGTTTTACAATAATCGAAAAGCCTGACCGGATTTTGAGCCAAAATTTCAGAAAAATCGAAAAACCTGACCGGATTTTGAGTCAGATTTGCCAAAAATCGAAAAACCTGACCGGATTTTGAAAACCGATAACCTAGCTATTCGACCTATGTTCACAGGCTTATTGGAATGGTTTTCTTTCAAATATCAGCGATGCGATTTTGCTATTCGAAGAAGAGTACTATAACACGATGGAGTTAGTTACCTGGCGTGGCTTCTTCGGGCCATACTTAGGGATGGGATAACCATCGATGTGAACTTCGGTCTTAACCATTACCGTATCCTGAATCAATCAATACAGGACAAATATAGATGTACTGTGTACTGAACATTGTCACAACTTTGTAATGTGTTCATGAATATATATTTGATGGAAAAAATAAATAAACAAACAAATAAATAAACAAATAAATAAATAAATAAATAAACATACCCCATCTTCAGGATGGGTGGCAGTCTCTCCGTTAACCTCCATATCACGTGAGTCAACCACAGTATTCTGCCAATTACTGACACTTACTCTTGACTGAAAATCAATATATGAACATTATTGATTATTCAATTACAATATATTATAAATTAAATAAATATATAATCAATCAATACCTGATTACGAGGCATGTGCGACTCTCGAATATGCTTCTTTAACGATCTGAGAGGAACAATCTCTGGACACATTGGGCAAGCTTCGAACTGCAATCAATCGATAAATATTCATTTCACAGGCTTTTTTTGAAACTAGGGTAATATTTATTAGAGTCATAGGTCGAAAAGTATGTTACAAAGTACCAAGCCTGACCGGATTTTGCTCCAAAACTTCACAAAAATCGAAAAAACCTGACCGGATTTAAGCCAAAATTTCACAAAATCGAAAAAACCTGACCGGATTTTGAGCTAAATTTGCCAAAAATCGAAAAACCTGACCGGATTTTGAAAACCAACAACCTAGCTATTCGACCTATGATTAGAGTACTGTATTTCAAAATTATTCCAGGTAATAAGATCATTTAAGTCATTTTCTAGTCCACACATTTGCATCATCCAAGAAGAAGAAAACATGATATCAGGCAGCAAGTACGATTTGGTTAACTATAGGATGAAATTTGAGCGATGCGATTTTGTTATCGAAAGAAGATCCGCAAAGCATACTGTGACACGATAGAGTTAGTTACCTTGCGTGGTTTCTTCGGACCGTACTTGGGGATCGGATAGTCATCGATAGCTTGTTCGGTCTTAACCATTACCGTATCCTGAATCAATCGATGTAAAGGCTAATTATTTAATCACTCTATTACACAAGATGCAAATCAAAGTTAAATAAGTGCCGAATATGACAAAAACAAAAAATAATCCCTATCGTTTTCAGTTTAACGATGATAATTGGCAGTTTTCCGAAATTTTTGGAGCATACCCCATCTACAGGATGATCGACAGTCCCTTCGTTCGCCTTCATATCACGTGCGTCAACCACAGTATTCTGCCGGTTACTGAGACCTGCTCTTCCCTGAAAATCAATAAATGAACGTTATTGATTTTTCAATTACAATATATTATAAATTAAATAAATATATAATCAATCGATACCTGATTACGAGGCATGTGCGACTCTCGAATATGCTTGTTTAGAGATCGTCGAGGAACAATCTCTGGACACGTATGATTAGGGCAAGCTTCGAACTGAAATCAATCGATAAATATTCATTCACCATTTCATTTGTTGGTTTAAAAAATATGAGCGGTTACCTGACGTGGCTTCTTCGGACCAAACTTCGGGATTGGAAAATCATCCACAGCCACTTCGGTCTTGACCATTACCGTATCCTGAATCAATCAATAAAAGGTAAACGGTAAAGGTAAATGCGGATGATCACTGCTAGGCCAGTGATAATTAGACAGACAGTCAGTGATAATACAGATCATACATTTTACTTTAACTCACATTTTCAAAAAAATATAAACTGGCACGTAAATTTTTTTTTTAAATTTTCTCCATCAAAATATCCAATAAAGTGACCAGTTTTTATAACCCGATCAATTCATAAACCGACCCTCAAACCTGCACCGGTCCTCTCGAAAAAGCATGTTCATACATTTTCGAGCACTCGCATTGTGAGTACGGGTCAGTTCATAAATTGGTAGGCTTGTAAAAAACGGGTCACTTTATCAAATATTTTGCCAAAATACGCGAAAAATAAGCAATTTTACGCGCCAGTGTAAAATCGGACCAGTTTATCACAATTACAGGTCAGCTTATAGTTCTCAAAATGTGAGTTGAACAAAAATGCATGTGCATGTTCTATAATAGATGTGCATACGTACCTCATCCGGCGGATGGATGACAGTATCCGCGTTGTACTCCAATTCAGGCGAATCAACAGCAGTATTCTGCCAATTACTGAGACCTGCTCTTGACTGAAAATCAATATATGTCCATTATTGACTATGTTCAAGATGACATGTGGCTTTTCGAAAATTGTGCGGAATGCCGCATGTAACAAATGGCGTTCATGTTAAAATTGTAAAAATTTTTTGAAAAAAAGTGAAAAAAACGCCCCCCCCCTTGTAAAATGTACCTTTTTTTACAATTATTTGTTCGCATGCCCCCCCCCCCCCCTGTCGAATCGAGCTCCATGCATCCCGCCCATGTATGGCTCAAAATACACTAAAAGTAAAGAAAACGGAGAATGCTCTTCTCGTTTTACACACTCTCTCGCCTCTTTTTTTTTCCATTTCGTTTCGGAAATTTTAAACACCACAAACGGATGCGAGTAAACGGAGTATACGTACATGTACGATTTATTCTGACCTATATCCATTTCAAACATAGGTCGAATATCTAGGTTATCGATTTTCAAAATCCGGTTAGGTTTTTCGATTTTTGTGAAATTTTGGCTCAAAATCTGGGCAGGCTTGGTACTTTGTAACATGCTGTTCGACATATGATTTCAATACATACCTCATCTTCGGGATGAATCTCCTCCTCGTGAACCTCCATATCACGTGAGTCAACCACAATATTCAGCCTGTCACTGTCATTTGCTTTTGACTGAAAATCAATCAATATATATACGAAAACATTATTGATTCAATCACAATATTTTTCTCCTCAATATATAAGAAGCGATACATATATTACTATTATTATTATTATTATTATTATTATTATTATTATTATTATTATTATTATTATTATTATTACAATGACCTGTGCATCATAGACTCGACGACGATATAGCGCCAATCGCTTGCGGACACCTGTGACGGGCACGTTGGGAGAGATCAAAGATCAAAGACCAAAGATCAAACTACAAACCTTGTTTGCGAATGAATTTAATGATTCGCCTCTGCACTCGGCTCAGATATCTACGCTTCAATGCCTGTTGTAGCACCGCTCGAGTCATCTTAAATGAATAAACGAATAATAATAATAATAATAATAATAATAATAATATTAATAATAATAATAATAATAATAATAATATTGTATTCCTCACGGCACAAATGGTGGCGGCAGTATACGGTAGTCGGTGGATACGCGCCAATACCTCCGGATTCGTATACAGCAGCGTCCTACTAACAAGGGAAGTGTAAGAAATATATCTTTTAGAACTTTAAAGGGGCTGACACCTTTGTCAAAGGTCTCTTCAAGGCTCTACGCTCTCTCGTTGTTAGAGAGCAGAGACATAGTGTGCTCGATGAAGAGACCATTGAGAGAGGTCCCTATCCCTTTAAATGAGAATATTTTTCCTCGATAGCTATAGCTATAGATATATGACGGCGTTCTGCTCAGAACGAGTTTGATCATACATTTTTATTCAGCTCAAATTTTCAGAACGTAATTATACGAAATTGTCATAAACTGGTCCGTAAAATTGCTTATTTTTCGCTTTTTTGTCTTTTCGGCAAAATATGTGATAAAGTGACCCGTTTCTTTAAGCCGATCAATTTATAAACTGATCCGTACCCAAAATGTGGGTCCTCGAAAAAGGATACGATTAGACGAAATGTTATCTGATTATGAGCCCCGAAGAGCATTTTATTTATTCATTTATTAATTTATTCGTAACAGGGAAAGAAGGTCTCACCTTGATTGGGTATGATGGCTATCGGAAGACGGAGATGCAGTAACTGTAGGGGAACGATCCGTCTGGAAACATATTTTTTAAAGATACAGTACTTTAAAAGCACACACACCCAAGCAAATTTGACACTCCCCGCTCTGGCAATGCTCTCTCGCTTTCTTTGTCTACGAGAGAGCGTCGCCGGAGCGGAGAGTAAAATTAGCTGGGGTGTGCATATAATAAAATGATGAGAGCAGGGTAAACTTGCGCATTTTATTAGTATTATTAATTTAATTTCACAATAATAATGATGATATTGTATTCCAGTACCTGTGCTTGAGACAAATTATCCTCGAATTCCTCCTTGGGAGCTGCCATGAAATTCTGGAAAAAAAAAGAATTTATTATTATTATTATTATTAATGCACACAAAAGAAAGCGCACTTCACAGCACACAAGACCTGTAAAGATAAAGGTACAGCCCGTTATTCCATTTGCTAAATATAATACTTGGCAGGTCTTATGTGCTGTGGAGTTCACATTTTTATCGTAATGACTCAAAATTTAAAAAAAAATCCAACCTCATATAAAACAGGATCAATGACTGGACACAGATAATCAGTGGGGTTGATCTGAAATTATCAAAGTTATTATCTAAGCATATTTATTCCAAACTTTTTATTCGTTCTGCACTGCCCCGTAAACGCAAAAATAATAATATTATTATTATATTATTCTTTGATTGGGACATAAAATGACAATGACACTGACATTAATGACAATGTTTTAACTGATGGGTAAACAAACAAATAAATAAATAAATAAACAAATAAATAAACTTACGTTCGCCTCTTCATCCTTCGCAACCGTCGTACACCCGTCCACGCTCATAGCTAGAACAACAATAATATTAAATAAATAAATAAATAAACCGGACGGGTATTTTCGGTTTTCGCTAGCAACAATGATTCCACGCGTGTATCTGAACCATGGTTCTGGCAATACTCGGTGGTGATTATCATAGATCTTATCGGTTTTCATTTTATCGATTTTCAAAACGCGGGCTTTTTTTCAGGGTTTTCGGGATTTCAGACTCGCATGCTTTTATATACTATACCTCACATTTAACACTCCGATATGATAAGGTTCGATGGACCTTCTTTCATTTCATACGATTTAACCAAGAAAACAATTGACTTTATTATGGGAGCAACAATTAATAAAACCAACAAAAGTAAAACGAAACAACAATAACGCGAACGAGAACGAAAACAATGTTAAATATTATTAATATTATACTACATGGTCAATAAGTTTTTTTTAAGCGGAAAATTGAGACTAAAACAGGCATGATTACGGTAGGTTACGATTAAATTTAACGTAAACATATTGTAAGATAGTAGTGTCATACTAATCGATCGAAAGCATACGGTAAATGAGAAGCAACAATTTAATCGATATAAAGTATACTGTAAGTGAGAAGCAACAATTTAATCGATAGAAAGTATACTATAAGTGAATGATATCAATATATTCGATCGATTATATATTGTAGGTGAGGAGTGTCAATCTAATCGATAGGTAATCAATACCCTATTCTTCTTCTTTTCCTTTGGCAAAAACTTCTTTGCACATGTTGAGAAAGCGTTCCTGAAAATATTTGAACGAATTAGTATAACTAAATACATTGTTAAATAAGGCATAGAAAGCAAAAGGCAATAACATACCGCAGCCCTCTTACGAGAAATTCGGCGCTTTCCTGAAAAGATCAAGATCAAAGATCAAATACTACGAATAGCATAAGAGCAAATATCATAAATGGGCGACACCTCTGGTATTTCGAAACTTAAAGTCTACTTAAACTGCGTCACAGACTTGAAAGTAGACGTTAAATCTACTTCAAGTGAACCAACATTTGACGAAATGCCTTACAGTATACCACACCACTTTAAGTAGACTTATATTTAACTTGAAGTAGACTTACAAGTGTACTTCAAGTGCAAACTTGAAATAGACTTTAAGTTTCGAAATATCAGAGACTTTACCTTACTATCAGGCAGGCCTCATAACTTTTTGTTATTATTGTGAATTTACAAACAAAATTTCACACCTACAGCCGGCGATGGTAAGCTATTGGGATATATTGAACACGTATATCAGGGAGGATTAGGATCAAAGATCAAAGATCAAATATACCAAAGCACCAACCCCTTGTTCGAATCTTGGCAAGTTCGTACGCCTGATCACGATTGAGCTTGTTCACGGTCACGAATTCACCAAGTTCCCTTGCATCCATCTGAAATTGGTATTACGAACGCTTTCCGAAATACAATAATAATAATAATTGTTATTATTCCTTCAATAGAACACATGGGATATATCTGTTAGATAAGTCTTTTGAAGGATGCTGGTCGTCAAGGCGAATCGTTGAGATGGGGGGGGGGGGGTAGAAGGCAGTAGGATATCTTTATACAGTCCCGCAAAATCGCCGCCTTAACAGGCGTCACGCCACGTCACGCGGCGTGACGCCTTGATCGCCATGCTGTTTTCTGCTCAACTGTAAGTGTTTTAGGTGTTTCAAATACGTTTTTGATAAGCTATTCGGTCATATGCAGATAATGCACATGAGAAAAGAATAGAAAATTATTTTTAAATTAATGAAAATTAATTTTTAAAATATGGCACGGCAATACCGTTTTGTGGTGTACTACTGTATTTCTTCATTTTCATAATCGATAATTGAGAATTTCGGTATTACACGACACCACTGAATATTTTAAAAAATAATTTTCATTAATTTTAAAATAATTTTCTATTCTTTTCTCATGTGCATTATCTGCATATGACCGAATAGCTTATCAAAAACGTATTTGAGACACCTAAAACACTTACAGTTGAGCAGAAAACAGCATGGCGTTCAAGGCGTCACGCCGCGTGACGTGGCGTGACGCCTGTTAAGGCGGCGATTCTGCGGGACTGTATACATACATTTTCGGTGCCCTCACCGAATTATTTTTATATAGTGGGTCGATTTAGAAAAATCGTTATTTTTCGCTTAAATTGTAATCTTTCACATAAAAATGAGTTTTATATAGTGGGTCAACCTTGAAAATGAGCCGTATATAGTGGGTCAATCCTCACAGTGTGAGGGTATGAAAATGTATGACTGTATATGGTGGGTCGAATTAAAAAATTCTTTATTTCTCGCTTAAAATCGCCATTTTAGCGGCTTTTCGCATCAAATGAGCCATATTTGGAGCGTCAATCCTCGCATTATGAGGCTGTGAGAACGTATGTTACTCACCATAGTTAGATCATCAATCGAGATGTTTAGACCATAAGCGGATAAGGTGGCAGCATCTCGAGTAAACCTGACAAAATCGATAATCACAATCGATAATTGAGATAATCGATTAAATGTTGAATCACTGCGGACTTGTCCACGGCTAGGGCTTGCCGTCCTAACCAATCATTGATTGATCGTTTTCACCTCGCACTTTCTCATTGACTCTTTGTTTCACATGTTACTACATCATGTGATATATGATATTATAAATAAATCAAATTAAAATAATCAATGAATAATAATAATAATAATAATAATAATAATAATAATAATAATAATAATAATAATAGTATTAATAATAATAATATTGATATCTTACTTGCGACGAGGGGTTTTGGCTGAACTCGCTTCCTTCGTAGTAGAATTATCTTCATGTTCCATGGCGGCAGCGATGACAGAGGCCAAGGTTTCCTCGGTCTTCTTGTGCGATACGGTAGTGTGCGTATTCTGTAACACAAGATCAAAGATCAAAGATCACAAACTAAGAAACATACCGTACTGACGACATTTGGTGCATAGAATTTAGTCGTGCTATCATTGAGTTCCCTACGAAGGCGTGCTAAGCCTGAATAGAGTAATGTGGCTCAACCAGCACATACACCGGGATCATACATTCTTAATTAAGAAAGTAAGATCGAAGAATAAAATACCCACACATAAATCAAAATCAGTAATTAATTACAGAATTTATGGTCTGCGCAATACTTTCCAGAATATTTTTGCTTCCAACTTTCTTAAAATTAACAGAATGTGAACTAATTGTAAGTAATTCAGAATTTACGTGAATATTCTGCAAGAGTTGAGACAAGAAACAAACCTTTCTTTCTTATCGATCGAATTTTAGTCTTTTGAGGAGTGGTAAGATCGACTGACTTCTTCAATATATCAGTAAACACTGGAGTAGGCAGCTTAAAAACATCAGCTAGAATGATCGACCCTGATTACATTTGCATCGTAATTCCTCATGACCCATTCCACTATATAAACCCCTTACTACACTGAGAGCAAACTTACCTGGCAAATCGTTACCCCGATACACTTTCCTGGCAAACGATTACCCCAAATGGTGAATTCAGCCGTTGAATAATTCTCCATTTGGGGTAATCGTTTGCCAGGAAAGTGTATCGGGGTAACGATTTGCCAGGTAAGTTTGCTCTCAGTGTATGATACTAAAGTTGGGATCGAGTGGGCTTCTCGTGTAGATTTTCCTATTACTCTTCAACTAGTAAACTTCAAAGGCAAAATAAACATGAATCAAACGATAGTAGTATATGTCAAAATAACAGTAGTATATATCAAAACGATAGTAGTATATGTCAAAACGATAATAGCATATGCCAAAACTAGTACGAACAAAGGCAAACCAACATGAGTGATCTCTTCGGCTGTCAGTAAAGACAGATCAATACCGCGCCTGATATGCGCACTGGGCGAGATATTCTCCTCGTGCTCCTCACATTCACGGAAGGATCTGTGGTAAGGTGTTGTGATATGTCAAAACGATAGTAGTGTATGTCAAAACAATAGTAGTGTATGTCAAAACGGTAGTAGTGTATGTCAAAACGGTAGTAGTATATGTCAAAAAGATAGTAGTATATGTCAGAACGATAGCAGACTAACTTCGGTCTAGGTACTGGAATAATCACTTCATAAGCAGAAGAGGCGCTTGATGAAGGCTGCTCAAACATCGATAGATCCTGCGGAGCAGGAGCTATGAACGTATCGTGAAGCTAGAATATTTCATAATCGATAAATATAAATCGCTAAAACTGTGAACCTCGTTTTGATTGATAGTGGAAGAATCATCGTCTTCGTCGAATAGACTGAGAAACTGAATTGTGTAATAATTAATAATAATAATAATTAATAATTAATAATTAAAATAAAATAATATTAAAATAATTATTCTTCCAAGGAAACCGTAGTACATTCTCGATATCGTCCAATTCCTTTTTAGGGCCTTCATAGTCCTGAAGAATCAAAAAATATCACTAAATTTCAACAATACGCTTACCTCAAGTACTTCTTCTTTAACAACGACTGACGGAAGCGTATTCATATTCAATAAAACGCATATGCTACAAGAAAAATATAATAAAATGGTTGCGAAAATCAATCAATATTGATAGTGTAGAAAAAATAGGAATCGCAAACCTCGGTTGCCTTTCCGCACTATACCGTAATTAAAACATACCGTAGATTCTTCAGCAAAAAGGATTAAAAATTCTAAATTATGATTATTACTGTTTGCTCTAATAATCTAATTTTTATAAAATGAAAATTCAACAGCAGAAGTTTAAATAAATTCATAAATAACATAGAAAACCTTCATTCTAGTAGAGAAAATTAAATTATTTACGAAAAGTTACTTCACGATCGGTTGTGTAGGTTTACGGTATAGCTGCACGAGACACACTGCGAAATTTTTCTAACTTCTGTTTTTATTTTATGCTTATTTTTAATTTAATTCTTCTTTTTAAATTATTAAATTAGTTTATTCGCTTTCCTGACAATCGATTGGTTGAGATGGTTCGGTGGCGCGGAACTCTCACTCAGCCGTTCGCTGTCAAACTATTCAAAGGAATCTGGAATGCGCATCCTCGTTTCGCTACTCGAACGGTCATGGTGAAGAACAATGATGTGGATGGAGCATTCAGTGTGCTCAACAGGTAATTACATGTGAATTATATTATGAAAAGGCATGCAAATGTACTCTACTAATATAATATAACATGCAATATTTAAATAATTAAAGCCCCGGTGTTTCGGCCAATATCTTAGCCCTTCTGATAACACGATTCTTCACATCACTTGTGTTTTTGATCATAGAACTCTGCGAAAGCTTGCACGACCCACCATTTCATTCGTAAATGAGCGCAGAAATGGAGTTTGTTGATAATGCGGTCTTGTTAACGGATGCAGCCTCAACATCTTAATAAGAACAAAGTAGTTATTGTGCTATCTGTCGGTACCTTATACGGTTATGCAGAAACCAATTATTTATGATCTCTTTCTAATCATTTGTCTTGGTATTTCGTAGTTTCTACTGCTATTAAGCAATAGTTTAAAAACAATGTTCCATTTTATTAATTAATCCAATCAGTTCATTTGTTTTTAATTTATAAGATCCATTTTATGTCTTTTACTATTCTAAATATTAATAAATTAATATTTTCTTAATAATTGTATAATTAATAATTGTATAAATTAATATGTTCTCCATTCAGATTGATGGAATCGGAAGGTCTCCTCCAGATCGTTCGTCGTACCCAATTCTACCAGAAACCTTATATGCAGAGAAAGCAGTTGTCTATTCAGGTTCTTATTCTTATTCTTATTCTTTATTGCATCATATTACACGTAACAGGAAAATGGATTGACATAAGGGTTATCTATAGATTCGAAGCCCCTCCTTATCAAAGTCTTTTTTCTTATCGTAACTTTAAAAAATTTCTTTACTCAATCATGTACGTAACAGGATAATGGAATTGCCTGAGGGTTATCGATAGATGTCCGTCGCTAAAGTAGCGATATCGGTGAGGGTTTCGGGTTCAGTAACAGTTTTGGAGCTAAAGGCGAATCTTGGAAAAGGGGTAATTATATTTGGGGAGGTCTTAACTAGGTTCGACACAACTTTTACGCTATTTAGAACATCTACTTAGTGACTAAGTTAGTATTGCTACTTGGTTATGCCATAGGTTTAACGAAGAGTTGGGTCATCTAGTCGGTCATCGGTCAGACGCATACATGGGCGCCAACATGGGGGTGCCCCCTGTAAAATTAGGGTTTTTCGAAAAGTTGTGGAATGCCCCTTGTAAAAAATTTCGTTTAGGTGAAATTTTTGGGAAAAAAGTGAAGGCCCCCTGTAAAATTAACCATTTTTCGTTAGAATGCCCCCTGTAGAATCGAGCTCCAGGTTCCCCGCCCATGTATGGTCAGACGCGTTTCGGGTATTAGTGATCTTCTGTTGTGATCCTTTCGTTTCTGGTTGTTTTCTAGAACTGCTAGATATCATACATTTTCGGTACCCTCGCCGTCCATTTTTATATAGTGGGTCAATTCTCGAAATAGGGTGGGATGATTCAAAAAATTCGTTATATTAGCTTAAAAATCGTCATTTTTAGCCTCCTTTCGCATCAAGTGGTCTAAAATCGGCCTTATATAATGGGTCAATCCTCGCACTGCGAGGGTATGGCAATGTATGCTTGATATTATCTAACTCCTTTCCCATCTCCCCATCTCGTCACTGCGGGGCTACTACACAGTGTTTCTCCAACACATGGAGAGCGATCATTGAAAACTTGGCAAAATGCCAAAACAATTATTATATTGTACGCCATGCTGTACTTTAACAGTCTCTGCTCCCTAACTTCTGCCTACTCCAGCTCTTTTTTCTCTTTCTACCTTCTTCTCTGTTGCACCATGACCGTTGTGTACTATGTATTTTGTACAAAGTTCACTCTTTTGGTGAATTGGGCATTTTAGTGAAAAAGTCCAGATGTGTGCTGCGATAAGGTTGTGTTTTTGTATTATGTGACGCAAATTTAGATGAAAATAACCCTATCTATGTTTTGATCAATTTCGCTATGTTAATTTGGCCAATGCTCTATCTATTGGTATGGCAATGCCATTAAATGTATCATCCTGCTCAATGTGTCTATAAACAGTTTCCAGTAATGATATTAATTTAATAATTTATATAATATTAAGAATTTCAGGCTTCGACAGCGATTTTCAACGAAGACATGCAAGGCAAAATGCGATTCCTGATGAGAAAGAACCGTCCCGATCCGTATCCCGGACAGATTACCACGTAAAACGTTATGTAACTCTTGCTAGTAAGCTTGCTAAGCTAAGTGAGCTAGTAAGCTTGCTAGTAGTAGTACTGCTTACTAGTATTATGTGCTAGTAAGCACGATAGTCATTTCTTCGTTATTGTTTTGTTCTGTATAAACTGATCTTAAAGGACTCTTGTTCATTCACAATGAACCAATTTGACATGAAAGCAACTTACTTACTTACTATCTTACTAGTAACTAGTAATTAAACTACAAAACTAACTAGTAAATAAGTAAGGAAGATAGTGAATTTATTGTTTGTTTTGTATTGTTTTCTTCTGTAACGACTGATCTTTGATCTTAAGACTCTTGTTTATTCTCGTTATTCACATTGAACAAATTTGAAACATGAAACATGAAAGGATACATTTGTTGTGTTGTGTGGTGTGCGTGGTGTAGTCGACGGGCAAGAGGATACTGTAGGGCGATTATTACTAATTGCGAAAACGTTTGATATACTCTACGGAGGAACTACTACGGTTCATAGATGGCATAGCGCTAGCTGCGGTCACTCGATGAAGAAGAAAGTAAGATATCGATTGATTCGACGAATCGATATCCAAAGATATACAGTAACAACGGATACGGTATTGGGGGGGCGGGACGGGACGGGGGAATGTTCGAGAATCGATCGAGAGCAGATCACATATGGTGCATACAATTTCTCTATTACAAATAACATAAGTAGGGGATCGATGAAAGTTAGAATGAAAAAAAAGGCAATAGAAGGTGGGTTAGTAACGCGGGAACACGGGATGAAATCTTGCATAGAAGTAGGTTACGGTATTGAAAAAAATACTACTTGGAGAATGGGTACTGCACCAGAAGCACGAAGCCGACCGAAGCTTCAAACGTTAGATCGATTTTGTAACTGTGCTTTTGTAACTGTGCTTTTGCACGCCAGCAATTTTTCTAACTTCGGATATACCGTAACCTAACACCGGCAAAATTTCAACCGGACCGGCTTCCGCGCGCTCAGATCATTCCCTTGTTAGAATGAGCGGGACATTAGAGATTACGATTATGAGGTCTCGTTTATATTGTGGTGTGGGTGTTGGTGTAGGGGGATTACGGTGCGTTTATATAGTGGTGTGGTAATGGGGGGGGGGGTACGGTACACGTTTAAACACGTTTAGTCAGCACGTTGAGCGCGTCGGCGCGTGGTTACTCCGTTGGATTTAGCAGCGGCAGACTTCTTCTCGGTCTGTGCCTCTTCCTTCTCTACTACTTTCTCTACCTTGTTATCCTTCTTGTCGACGACTGCGTAGCGATGGTCAGACGCGTTTCGGGTATTAGTGATCTTCTGTTGTGATCCTTTCGTTTCTGGTTGTTTTCTAGAACTGCTAGATATCATACATTTTCGGTACCCTCGCCGTCCATTTTTATATAGTGGGTCAATTCTCGAAATAGGGTGGGATGATTCAAAAAATTCGTTATATTAGCTTAAAAATCGTCATTTTTAGCCTCCTTTCGCATCAAGTGGTCTAAAATCGGCCTTATATAATGGGTCAATCCTCGCACTGCGAGGGTATGGCAATGTATGCTTGATATTATCTAACTCCTTTCCCATCTCCCCATCTCGTCACTGCGGGGCTACTACACAGTGTTTCTCCAACACATGGAGAGCGATCATTGAAAACTTGGCAAAATGCCAAAACAATTATTATATTGTACGCCATGCTGTACTTTAACAGTCTCTGCTCCCTAACTTCTGCCTACTCCAGCTCTTTTTTCTCTTTCTACCTTCTTCTCTGTTGCACCATGACCGTTGTGTACTATGTATTTTGTACAAAGTTCACTCTTTTGGTGAATTGGGCATTTTAGTGAAAAAGTCCAGATGTGTGCTGCGATAAGGTTGTGTTTTTGTATTATGTGACGCAAATTTAGATGAAAATAACCCTATCTATGTTTTGATCAATTTCGCTATGTTAATTTGGCCAATGCTCTATCTATTGGTATGGCAATGCCATTAAATGTATCATCCTGCTCAATGTGTCTATAAACAGTTTCCAGTAATGATATTAATTTAATAATTTATATAATATTAAGAATTTCAGGCTTCGACAGCGATTTTCAACGAAGACATGCAAGGCAAAATGCGATTCCTGATGAGAAAGAACCGTCCCGATCCGTATCCCGGACAGATTACCACGTAAAACGTTATGTAACTCTTGCTAGTAAGCTTGCTAAGCTAAGTGAGCTAGTAAGCTTGCTAGTAGTAGTACTGCTTACTAGTATTATGTGCTAGTAAGCACGATAGTCATTTCTTCGTTATTGTTTTGTTCTGTATAAACTGATCTTAAAGGACTCTTGTTCATTCACAATGAACCAATTTGACATGAAAGCAACTTACTTACTTACTATCTTACTAGTAACTAGTAATTAAACTACAAAACTAACTAGTAAATAAGTAAGGAAGATAGTGATTTTATTGTTTGTTTTGTATTGTTTTCTTCTGTAACGACTGATCTTTGATCTTAAGACTCTTGTTTATTCTCGTTATTCACATTGAACAAATTTGAAACATGAAAGGATACATTTGTTGTGTTGTGTGGTGTGCGTGGTGTAGTCGACGGGCAAGAGGATACTGTAGGGCGATTATTACTAATTGCGAAAACGTTTGATATACTCTACGGAGGAACTACTACGGTTCATAGATGGCATAGCGCTAGCTGCGGTCACTCGATGAAGAAGAAAGTAAGATATCGATTGATTCGACGAATCGATATCCAAAGATATACAGTAACAACGGATACGGTATTGGGGGGGCGGGACGGGACGGGGGAATGTTCGAGAATCGATCGAGAGCAGATCACATATGGTGCATACAATTTCTCTATTACAAATAACATAAGTAGGGGATCGATGAAAGTTAGAATGAAAAAAAAAGGCAATAGAAGGTGGGTTAGTAACGCGGGAACACGGGATGAAATCTTGCATAGAAGTAGGTTACGGTATTGAAAAAAATACTACTTGGAGAATGGGTACTGCACCAGAAGCACGAAGCCGACCGAAGCTTCAAACGTTAGATCGATTTTGTAACTGTGCTTTTGTAACTGTGCTTTTGCACGCCAGCAATTTTTCTAACTTCGGATATACCGTAACCTAACACCGGCAAAATTTCAACCGGACCGGCTTCCGCGCGCTCAGATCATTCCCTTGTTAGAATGAGCGGGACATTAGAGATTACGATTATGAGGTCTCGTTTATATTGTGGTGTGGGTGTTGGTGTAGGGGGATTACGGTGCGTTTATATAGTGGTGTGGTAATGGGGGGGGGGGTACGGTACACGTTTAAACACGTTTAGTCAGCACGTTGAGCGCGTCGGCGCGTGGTTACTCCGTTGGATTTAGCAGCGGCAGACTTCTTCTCGGTCTGTGCCTCTTCCTTCTCTACTACTTTCTCTACCTTGTTATCCTTCTTGTCGACGACTGCGTAGCGATTGTTCTGAAATAATTACCGTAATCATGATTATCGATTACCGTAATTATGACATCGATTACCGTAATAATGAATATCGAATACCATAATCATGATTATCGATCATCATAATCATGGTTATCGATTACGGTAATCATGATTATCGATTACGTAATCATGATTATCGATTGGTGAAAGATAGTATCGATTGACGCTGACCTTCTTGAGGTAGGCATGGTAGAAGAAGTTGCAGAAAAGCAGGAAGTAGGAGAAATACATGGCCAGATTCAGTCCGAGATTCTCCCAGGTCTGCTGACACTCCTCACCCGATGACTGAAAATGTTTATTTATTTATTTAATTAATTAATTAATTAATTTATTTATATTTATTTATTCAGTACTCAATTCCAATCGATAATTTAATCGAAAAATTCTATGTGAGCTTCCACCACAAGAATATTTATGTTTCCAAAGTAAGGTTAGGTTTCGCAAACTACCCGACTCGTCATCAGCCATACTTTGAGAGATGGAAGTAAAGCATAAGACATCTATTCATGGTTTCAACCCTCCTCGTATCCATAGATATAAATGACGCTTATGTCATACATATTTCATGTTTGGTCTGCGGCGTACTCGAGCCGGGTTCAGTGTAAGTTTCTTCGAAACAGTTAGAGCTCGCTTTGAAAATTTTTTAATCGTCTGCACTCTCTCACTTTAGCGTACTCTCTCACTTTAGCGTACTTTCTCTTCGCTATGTTTTTTCTCTATGATTTCATCCCTTCTCGTATACATCAAATGGCACAGACCAATCTTTCACGTCAGGTCCGCGGCGTCCCCTTCCCGGGTTCTGGTTTCCGTGCCCCGTACCTTAATGCGGTAGACCGAGATGCCGATGGTGACGCCGGCGACCATCTGCGATATCTGTAGCACCGTTATGAACATGGCGATCCACTTGGGCGTGCGCAGACGCAGCGAGCGAACCGCGTAGTAGGAGTACATCACCGCGTGCACGCCGTAGTTCATCCAGATGAACCAGCGACCTGGAATCGATCGATAAATCGATAAATTAATCGATAAATCTTAAGTTAATCAATAAATCGATTTGTCTCCGGCGACGGACCTTCTTTGCCAAGCAAAATATGAACTTTACCCCATCCTATACTAAGAAATCGAAGAAAATGTTTAAGAAAAATATGTGAACGCTGAAGTCAAACAAACTGATTTGTTCAAAAATTTTATTAACTAAATCCCCGATTACACTATGAGTAACTCAAATGAATCTCGAGGAATTATGAAAGAATTTTTTTAGCTAAATGAGTCATATTTGTACGATTTTCAACGCTATGACTACAATAGTTTTAGTCACTCTAATGTTTATGTGTTTGCAGTATAAACACTGATACATGCATGTATACATATTCCGTTGATATATGCTAGGTTAGCTAAGAGGGGCAAAATACTGCACTGTGCAACTATGAATCATTTCGAATCACACATTTTTATACCCTCATAATGTGAGGACTTTTTTGTAATAGTATCAACGCTGCGATATAGATATAACAGTGTTTTCGTCGTTCTTTCATACATTTTCATACCGTCAGAGTGCGAGGATCGATCGCGACTAATTTTCAGGATGAACGAATTACACGGCTCATTTTTATGCGAAAGATTGCAATGTAAACGAAAAATAACGATTTTTCTAAATCGACCCACTATACGAAAAAATTCAGCGAGAGCGTCGAAAATGTATGATTCATATGCCTTTCACATGCGTTATGTTAGCAAAGAGGGACAAAGTACTGCACTGAGCGACCATAAATCATTCCGAATGCCATTTTATCGTTGCGCCGTACAACAAAAAAAATTCCAATGTCTACTGGATCATCCACAATTATGGTACTACCGTACTTTCAATTTATGTTGTGCTACCGTACTTCCATTTATGGTGTAACTACCGTACTATCCATTTATGGTGTAACTACCGTAGCACTCACCAGATGCGGTGTGGTCCTTGAACGCGTGCCAGGTGTAGATCAGCACGGAGATGTGATGGTACCAGTGCAGGAAGAGCAGCGGACGCTTGCGCGCAACGATGAACACCGTATCCAGCAACTCAGCGATCTGCAAATTGATCTTTGATCTTTTGGTCCCGTAGTTTGATCTTTTGGTCTCGTAGTTTGATCTTTTGGTCTCGTAGTTTGATCTTTGATCTTTGGATCTCTTAGGTTGATCCTTGATCTTTGGCTCTAGTAGTTTCATCTTTGATCTTTACATAGCTTGGGTTGATCTTTGATCTTTTGATCTCGTAGTTTGATCGTTGATCTATAGGTGCTAATTCTCTGATTTCTGATTGAGGATGACTAAGTGATTGTTCCCGCGATAAGATTAGCTGCCCTCAAAATGGTCCCATCTATCACATTTACCATGTGAAGAGCAGACCGAGAGATAAGAAAGCGCGAGAGAACAGGGGCGATAGAAGAGACGCCAGAGAGTCGGAGTCATGTTGCAGATAGCAATATGTCTCACCCCATAGTGCCCCATACTGATAAGACTGCATAGTTAGAGAGAGAGAGGGCAATGAATCATCTCATCTCTCATCTTTTGAACTAACCCAATCGATAACCGGTATAATGACCGCAACCGGCCCCTTATCTACCTATTCCCGGCCGGAATGCCAGACACAACAACGCTACCGTATACAAAGCGACCGTACCATGTCCAAGGGCTACCGTACCTCTTAACAATGCTACCGTATACCTTGCTCATGGCTACCGTACCCCTTAACAAAGAGCTACCGTATACCTTGCTCAGGGCAAATTGTTCCGTCCAGAAGCCAGACACGCCCTGGGCGAACGACGCCACGCATATGGAGTACTTCAGCGAGTTGCCCTCGCCCGTTATCGACCAGAACCTGCACATCAGTTATAAGCATCGATCAATCGATATCAGGGACAAATCATAATCGTAAATCGTATTTCTGACGGAATTTTTTTTTAAAAACTGGGTTGAAAACTCATTTTCGACACACTCATAAAGAGATTCTCTTACAAGATATTCTATTCTAAGAAATTGACTGCTTAGAACAGAACATCAAAAAATGAATTGAATTTCTTACTTTCCAGAGTATTTTTCGCAAATATTTCTTAAAATTAAGAAAACAAAACTTAAAAAATTATAAATTTAAGTAAATTTTCTGTATGAGAGAAGTTCTCACTGAGAACTTAATTGAATAATTGGATTGCAATGTTCAACATGTTCAACATCCCCGTGACATCTACGCGTGCATTGTCTAGTTCGGTTAAGCAGGTCCGGAGAACAGATTATGCCCTCCGGCATAAATTGGCCTTTGGGTAGCAAACAATCGATATCAGGAATCCATCAATCGATATCATGGAACAAATCGTGGTGAGACCACCTACCACTCAGGCGTCATCCGCAGGAAGCCCATGATGGAGAACAGCGCGAGCGCGGCGTTCCAGAAGAACAGCGGTATATCAAGGGCGAAGGGCTTGCGCGACTCCATGATCTTCTGCGCGGTGAAGATGCAGACGACGTAGGCGGCGGAGGAGGTGATTGAGTGCAGCCAGTTCTCCTTAACGGGGAATTATGAGTTAGAGACTTAGGGACTTATAACTTAGGGACTTCTGGCTTAGGGACTTATGACTTAGGGACTTAAGACTTAAGACTTAGACATATGACTTAAGGCTTACAAGGAGACTCTCACAACTTAATTCATACATTTTCGAGCACCCACATTGTGAGTGAGCACTTTTGTTGATGCGGTCAGTTTTGGGACTCGAGACCTATCTAGGAATATGCGGGAGATCGAGATTAGTAAGAATCATCCATTGCCGGGTCAGTTTTGAGTACTTGAGATGTAGATCGGGTCAGTTTTGTTCAAATTCGGGGCAGTTTATAATTCGCAAAAAACAACAGATTGTGGGTGGGGCGAAAATGTATGACTTAATTTGGCGATGCGATATGTGTTATAGTTCATTTGAAAGCCCTTTTTCTGTTGATTAAGAATATGTGCTTTAAAAATGCAAAAGAGGTCTGTGCACGGACTAAAGCATGTCAAATTTAGTAGCAATTGCCACCTCGCAATGATGCGCGCACTGGTAGGCTAGGTCGCCGTGTTATTTCTGCGAGCTAGTGGTGGTAGAGCTAGCTAGTGGTCCTCGTTTTCCGTTTCCCCAGTTTTCCTTCCAATAGTGAGTTGCAAGCGTCGACGAGAATGCACTTGAATAGGCTGTAGGGAACCTTCTTCATTCTTTTGTAGTAGTTTCACACTGTTGTTTAATATCTTTCATGGGTCTAGCCTAACCAAGTTCTTCAGATATATCGTAATAACTCATCTTTATCTCTGGGCCAATACTTGCTCGCAGAAATAACGCGTAGAACTAACCCACCAGTGTGCGCATCATTGCGAGATGGCAATTGTTCAACATTTGAGAGGCTTTAAGTCCGTGCACAGAACTCTTTTGCATTTTTAAAGTACATATTCGTAATCTACAGAAAAAGAGCTTTCAAATGAACTATAACACATATCTCATCGCCAAATTAAGTTGTGAGAGTCTCCTTGTTAGACTTATGGACTTATAGATTAACTTAAGAATTTAAGACACAAAGAGAGCTAATTCGAAACTCTCCGCTCTGGCAATACTCTCTCGATTTCAAGAGTGTTGCCAGAGCGGAGAGTACACACCAAGTTACTTTTACTCTAGCTATACTCTCTCGCAGACAGAGAAAGCGAGAGACTGTGGTCAGAGCGTAGAGTTTCAAATTAGTTCCTTTAAAGCGATACCCCAAACTAATTTGAAACTCTCCACTATGGTCATACTCTCTAGCACCATCGAAAGTGAGAGACTTTGGTCAGAGCTTATAAAAAAGTACGTACCTGCATCCATTCGGTGCTTTTGCGCGAGTCGAACGTGGCCTCGAACGGCATATGGTACGAGTAGTTTTCGATGCCATAGCGCGGCCAGTAGTTGTACATGGCCATCCTTACCTTAATTACAGGGTCTTAACCTTAAGTTCACGAGCTTAACTCGCTAAGTCACGACCTTAGCTCGCTAAGTCACAACCTTAACTCGCGTAAGTCACAACTTTAACTCGCTAAGTCACAACTTTAACACGCTAAGACAGAACTTTAGCTCGCTAAGTCACGACCTTAACTGGTTAAGGAGTACACCTTAGCCATGGGCAAGAGTCCAGCTTTGGAAGGGATCGAATGGGTGTAGGAAAAGTGGAAAGAGCATGCTTGGAACAAGTTTCAAAGGACGAAAATGATGGAATTGATGGGTGGACGGAGGAGATCACGGCTAAACCAATCAATAATCACTGGGAAAAGAATGAATCAATAGTCAAAATGAGTCAAGAATGAGTCAAAAGTACACACACTCGCATGGCTCAGGTTGAGCAAATATAGGGGGGGGGGATCTTTTACAGCCTTAACGGGACATAGTAACAATAGAGGAAGTTGAGAATATATGGCGGAAGTTGAGAAAGTGAGGGAAAGTGAGGGGAAAAGGTTGTTAGGAGCAACGAGAGAGGACGCAAAAGGGGCAAGAAAGAGAACGAGGGAAATGGAATGAATCAGAATGTAGTGAAAGAAGGAGCGAGTATTAGAGACACGGACCATATCTGGACATTCGATCAGTTTACTACAGCAACACAAGTCAGTAGATTAGCATCAAGTATGATGGAGAGGGGAGAGGGAGAGGGAGGAAAGGGAGAGGGAGAGGCGAAAAAGGAGAGGGAGGAAGAAAAAGGAGAGGGAGAGTTGGAAAAAAGGAGAGGGAGAGAGGGGCATTGAAGGCAAAGTGTGGCAGAAAGGACGCTAAGGCTGGACGGATGGAGAAGGGAATAGAGTGAGGCGAGGGGGTAGAGGGAGAGGCGAGAGGTCTAGAAGGGGAGAGAGGGAGAGGGAGAGGGAGGAGAGAGAGGGAGAGGGAGAGGGAGAGGGAGAGGGAGAGAGAGGGAGAGGCGAGAGGACAGACCTCTTCTAGAAGTAGAGAATGAATGAATGCGCGCTGAAGGGAAAGGAAAGAAGCGGGCAGAATGGAGGGGGGAAGTGATATAGGGCAGAGAGAGGACCAATGCGGAGAGAGAGGAAGAGGAAGAGGGAGAGGGAGGAGAGAGAGAGGGAGAGATTAGAGAGGCAGAGGGAGGAGGAGGAAAAGGAGAGAGAGATCGCTAGTGTGTTCTATCTTCTTCCAAACGCAGGGGACTTTGACCTTTCTGTGAATCTCACACGGCGAGGGAGAGGGAGAGATAGGGGAAGAGGGAGAGATAGGGGAAGAGGGAGAGGTAGAGGTAGAGGGAGAGAGAGAGGTAGAAGTAGAGGAAGAGATAGATGGAGCAAAAAGTCTGTGGACTCGGTGGAAATAAAGAATCAGTGAGTGCAGACTGCAGACACACACTAGTGATAGATCTATCTTACCCCTTCCCTAGCTCCATTGATCCCCCCTTCTAATCTCTCTATAGCTCGATGAAGGAGATTGAGAGATGTACAGGGATAGGGAGAAAGAGGTATACATGTATGGGCAGAGAGGTAGAGGGAGAGGGAGAGGGAGAGGGAGAGGGAGAGGGAGAGGGAGAGGGAGAGGGAGAGGGAGAGGGAGAGGGAGAGGGAGAGGGAGAGGGAGAGGGAGAGGGAGAGGGAGAGGAAAAGGTAGAGGTGATCGATGAGAGGTATAGAGAGATTAGAAGTGGGATCAATGAGCTAAGAGCACATCTTAGGTCAAGCATGGAACTATCCGTCTCTACCTCTACCTCTACTCCCCTCTATCCCTTTCGACAAAGGAAATTACTGTGAAAATGAAGAGATTTCTATTGATAGGGAGGGTGGCTTTAAAGGAATTGAAAATGAGCCAGACGATGTAGAAAGATGTAGAGAAAGTACTGGGATAGGAAGAGATGTAGAGGAAGAAAGAGAAGGAGAGAAGTGATAGAGAGAAAGAGGTATACATGTATGGGCAGAGAGGTAGAGGGAGAGGGAGAGGGAGAGGGAGAGGGAGAGGGAGAGGGAGAGGGAGAGGTAGATGTACAGAGAGAGGTAGAGGGAGAGGGAGAGAGGTAGAGGTAGAGATATCGTAAAAGAAGAAGCCGATAGAACTGTCTGCAATGTGATTTTCGATCGTGTATGAGAGATGTGAGAATGTTGATAAAGGACGTTTTATGGCGATTGGTGAAGAAAAGTACATGCGATTTAGAGTCTCTGTAGTGCGGTGTTCAGAGCAAAAAGATAAAAGGCAAAGGGTAAAGGTGTATCCCGTTATTCAAGGGACATGTAGTACTGCGGGAGATCACCGCTAGGCCAGCGATAATTCTAGACCAATTCAGTTCGGAGGGTCTAATCTCTTCTTCGGGCTTACCTTAGGTGATTGGTAAAGACGAATAAAGCTCGGTGTTCAAGGCAAATAGCAAAGTCGGGGATAGCAAAGTTAATTTGAAACTCTCCGCTCTGGCAACGCTCTCTCGTTTTCTTTGTCTACGAGAGAGTATTGCCAATGCGGAGAGTAAAATTAGCTTGAGGTGTGCCTTTAAGCATATTTCCTTGCACCCGAACACTTTTGTGCTTGACGAAACACCCTTGGGGGTACGATAAATACAATAATAATAATAATAATAATATTTTATTCCTTCAAATGAACGCATCGGGGATGGGATCGGACAATAAAATAGAATACTCACAAGTTGTGCGTCACAACCTTGCACACTTCTAAGCAGCGATAAAATCAAAAAGTTTTCATGATTCGAAATAATTTTCTACAGCTTTTTCAATGCCAAAAGGATCTTTGCTCCCCGTTTTGCGGCGCACTCTCTCGCTGCTTTTTCTGTTTTTTCTACCTTTGAATAGCATATTTATACGGCATTATTACCACCATCGAAAGGTAACGCAGGTCCAAAGAAGAGACCAGGCTCTTCGGAGTAAATTTGGATTGCATTATCACTGGCCTAGCAGTGATCACCCACAGGACTTCGTGTACCTTGAATAACAGGTTTTAGCCTTTTTGGGGTCACTTCAGAACACGGGACCAGTAAAAAAAGGGGCAAAAATTAAAAAAAAAACACGAAGAGAATACGTTTTTATACCGGACTTTTACGCTATATCCCCCGACTTTTATGAAATATCCCCACTTTTGGTCTGGTCCAGTGTTCTGAAGTAGTGCTCTCCTTTTTAACCTTTTATAACCCTATCATGAAGTAGCGGGATATCGCTGTGTCCAATCTGTGGTCTTGTGTGAATTGAGTGATCGGTGCTATCTTCTGCCTTCTGTTTGTCACTCGTTTGTTCTTTACATTCTGCTCGAGAGCAGACAGTGGACACTCGCATGACAGTTGGTGTACGTGCACTGAATTACATTTTTAGATTCTTTATAGCTTTTTTTTCTTAAAAATTTCTAATACAACCCATTTTAATATTTCCCTTTGCCTCTTTCTTTATAATAGATTATGTACGTTTGTTACAGTGCTTTTCGGTTCTTATCACGGCATTCTGGTGCAAGCAATCTATCTTTGAATGGCAAAGAGGCTAGAGAGAGAGCGTTAGTTGTGAGAGAGTTTACATGTTGAGCGGTCGCAATGGTTTTCAAAATGAAGAGAAGGCTGTGTTATTATTGTATCGCTCCCACCACCGTCAATGATTGTTCTTTTAAGTTTACCAGTAAATTGCAAGAATCGATAAATATTCAACACTCGAAGATATCACCGTGGATTCCCTATTGATCACTGCAATCCAATTATTCAATTAACTATAAGTTCTCGGTGAGAACCTCTCTCACACAGAAAATTCACTTAAATTTACAATTTCTTACTTTACATTTTCTTAATTCCAAGAAATATCCTCGACAAATCCTCTTGAAAAGTAAGAAACGCAATTTCTGAAGTTCAATTCGAACAATTAACAGTCAATTTCATCGAACAAGGAACATATTTTGACTGTGGGTAAGACGAAAATGAGTTTCCAAGATCCGCATACTTCGGTCAGAAATACATAAATGATTTAGCAGCGCCAAGATATTGTCCGTATAAAATGTACTATGTGAAATTGCTTTGCTCCAAGATGCTAAACGCAGAAATATTCCATCGAGCAACCCCCTTTCCCTCCCTTCCCTCCTCGCGCTCTCTCTGATCTACGTAGTATATCGCTCTCTCTCTCTAAAAATAGAAATCATTGTGGGTGTGGCTGACTACTCTCGTACCAAATAAACAAGTGCATTTTATACGGTGAATAATTAGAAACATGGCGAAGTGGCGCCAGTAATTGTAAGAATGAATCAATGACTCTAAATGGCTCTCTGTAATGGCTCTATGGCTCTATTATTATTATTATCATTATTATTATACCCGTTCCATCCCCACCTAGCGATGATCGCTTGACGTGATAAATTTATTATTATTATTATTATTATTATTATTATTATTATTATACGACAATTGTGATATTCACTGCTGCAAATAATCCAAATCAGATGTTCAGTCAGACGTGAAACATATATATAAATTAAAACGTGCTCCCTCCTTATAATCAAACAAGCACATAAATTAAACGCGCAAGGCAAATCCTTTGCGCATTTGTTGTACATGATCCGAATCTGATCAGATTCTGATTTCATCTGATCTGATTCAAAAGTGGCCAAACTCCTGATCAGATTTTGACCGAATTACCTGAGTATCAACTGAATGTTATCCGGATTTTCTGTTACAGAAAGTGCCTTGTCGCTCTATTCAAGAAGCTGTGACGATGTCGCGAGCCCGGGTTGTTGAAATTGAGACCATTATGAGAGATATAAGGGCGAAAGTTGCGATGTTTCCGGTTTTTTTTTTGTATTTTCCTCTGATTCAAGTCAGTTTTGATATCTATTCTTCCCAATTTTTCTCAAAGGCATCTAAATTAACCTTTTTCCTAACAATAAGAGAAAGTTTTGACGTTAAAGGGAGCGTTACCTCACTCAATGGTCTCTTCATTGAGCACACTAATTTTCTGTTCTCTAACAACGAGAGAGCATTGCGCGTCGAAGAGACCATTGAGTGAGCGTACGCTCCCTTTAATTCCCACATTGCTTCAAAACTGCACTTGCACACTCGTCTAGTGAAATAGTTCTGTACTTTCTAAAACATTTTTGTCACTTCTTTGGTGGCGAAAGGAATTTAGAAAGTGATATTTTGTCGTTTCATCTTCGCACTCGCAAAGTCAAACTCTAGTGTTTCCAAACTAGTAGTTTACTTACGTGACGACACAGACTAGCAGTTTACTGCTAGTTTACTACAAGTGAAAGAACATTTGACGAAATACATTACCGTATTATACACCACTTCTAGTAAACTTACGTTTAACTAGCCGTAGACTTGCAAGTCTACGGCTAGTGGGAAATATAAGTAAACTACTAGTTTGACAGGTAGTGACTAGATCATGCGGTAAAGTAGGTCCGAAGAAGAGATTAGGCCCTCCGGACTGAATTGGCCTTGAAATATCACTGGCCTAGCAGTGATAACCCGCAGGACTTCGTGTGCCTTGAATAACGGGTTGTACCTTTACCTTTTACCTTTACTAGTTTGAAAATACCAGAGAAGTAGATTATGCTGATGATGTGCACGTTCTCTCAACTAACAAACTGCCCTTGTCCAGATAATCCTCTGTTCAAAAGTTGTTTAAAGGCACATCCCGGGATAATTTGAAACTTTCCGCTCTGGCCACTTTCTCTCACTTTCCTTTTCTACGAGAAAGCGTTGTCAGAGCGGAGAGTAAAAGCTCGAGGTGTGCCTTTTTAAAGGAGAGTGGGTAATATAAGCAAACGTTTCCCTGCTTTTCATTTTTTTTCGCAATTTTCGAACAAAGGATAACTCTAATATTTGACAGTTGACAGTCTAGATTTTCTGTCACTGTCATCCCATTTGACAGTCCTTCCCATCTGTCATTGAGACCCCTCTCAATGTCCTCGTTCTCCTTGACAATATGGGTCATTCTTATTCCATCAATTACCTCCCTTCCTCCCTTCTTCTTCTTCTTCCTCACAATTCTCTCTACTGGCTAGTTATTCGTTTCTTCACACTGTTCATTGAGACCACGTCCTGGATGTGTTATGCGCCATTACTTTCTGGTTGTAAGTCAATACTTGAGCCCCTAAGTCGATCTAAGTTATCAATTAAAGGAACATCCCAAGCTAATTTGAAAGTCTCCACGCTGGCCACACTCTCTCGCTTTACTTGTCTACGAGAGAGTATTTCCAATGTGGAGAGTACAATAGGCTTGGTGTGCGTGTCTTTAGGTCCCTAAGTCGATCTAAGTCATCACTTAAGCCCCTAAGCTATTGTTATTAAGTAACCCTAAGTCCTGCACTAACAGTAACTATCTTTCAGTGCTTATCGGTCCATCTCTCGTACAGCACTCTACCGCTGGGTATGTTATAGTTTATATTTTCCCCGTTATGTTACATGTTATTCGCGATATTGTCCACTTTTTTGGGACTTTAAAGGTCGCAAATAATTGACATAAATGCTCACCCCAAGCCAACATTAAAGAGGGAGACCCTTGAGTTTGCATGAAGGACTCCCACAATGATTAAAGATGGGGAACCACTAAAAGAATCATTGGCTCCTACCACGATGGGAATGTGACCCCCACACATATACTGTAAGTAAAAAGTGTTTAATGTTCAGTTTGCGAGCGGCACTCAGCCTTTGCCCTCTCATTATGTCCCTCCTCATCTCTCTTTCACCATTCCCTGCACTACATCTTTCAATCGTGATTATATCAATCAATACGCAGAATCAATATAAAAGAAATAATATGTGGTGACTTATATGACTTTTGCTACCATCCTGTCTTAACAGTTTATTGACGAAAATATTCGTGGGACACCACACGTTAGTTCAGAGTGTACAATAAGGGATGAAGTGAAAACTCCGGTCGGGATTCGAACCCGTACCCTTTGGGAGGAGAGGCGGCCATCTTACCAATGCGCCACGCTTCGATAACCCTCCCCAACCTTCTCTACTCGTATTATTTCGAACTTACGCGCTGATCATTTTTCCAGTCCGATGGTTGCCATTTGAATACACCTACTGTTTATAGGCGCTGTATGCGTACACCATACCATATTTTTCGTACACAATTATTCATGGTGAAGTGATTCCTATTTCCCGGCTTACTGAACACCCTCTCTTATGATTAAACTAACGTGACCACCTTTAACGCCGGGATTATTGCATATACAGTACAGCAGAATCCCCCAGTGAAAATGGGCGCCCCGGGTGACCCGGGGCGCCCTTTTGGCCCCTCGATTTTTTACGCTTTGAATAATGAATGTCAGCCGTTCAAATGGCTTGCGTTGTTTTACTCCAGATTTGATCGAATTTATTAAGGAAAGTTTGGAATTTTTAAATGCTTGTAAACTCAACTGTGCTAAGAAAAAGAAATGCCGGGAAGATATCACTTTACGATAGAATTTGCCGAGCGTGCGCGAGTTATTCAAAATTTTCGCGCGGCATTTGCCAAAAATTGATAAAAATTATAATTTTCAATATTTTTCTCTCGCTACATTATTTCTAAAATTCCAAACTATCCTTGAAAAATTCGGTCAATCAAAGAGTAAAAGAACGCGAACAATTTGAACGGCTAATATTCAATATTCAAAGCGTAAAAAAAACTGTATACAGTACAGCAGAATCCCCCAGTGAAAATGGGCGCCCCGGGTGACCCGGGGCGCCCTTTTGGCCCCTCGATTTTTTATATCTTCCCGGCATTTCTTTTTCTTAGCACAGTTGAGTTTACAAGCATTTAAAAATTCCAAACTTTCCTTAATAAATTCGATCAAATCTGGAGTAAAACAACGCAAGCCATTTGAACGGCTGACATTCATTATTCAAAGCGTAAAAAATCGAGGGGCCAAAAGGGCGCCCCGGGTCACCCGGGGCGCCCATTTTCACTGGGGGATTCTGCTGTACTGTATAGTATGGAAATTAGCTTGAGAGACAAGAGTATGCAAATCGGATAGGCACTCTCTATACGCCTTAAAAGTTGTACTTTCGAATGAATCATAGTGAAATGAATCAATATCAAATATGTCATTCAATTCGTGCGATGAATCTCTATCATTTTACCCGAAAAGTCTTATTACGAAAAAAACTCGAGGGTCTCCATCATTAATCTCTGCTCTGACAATACTACCTCGCTAAAGAAGAAGGCGAGAGAGTGCGGCCAGAGCGAAGAGTTTCCAGTTAGTTTGCGGTGTGCCTTTTTGTCTATCTCGAAGACAGAGATCAACGAAATGAAGGAAATACAAACAAAGGCTCCTGCCACTATAATTACTAACAGTTCATTTGTCAATATTTACCGTATGATAAGCCACATCGATTGATATCGATTGAATGGGTTGTACCACAGTCCACTATGTTTTTTTCTTTAAACGGAATTTGTCAATATTTACCGTATGAAATGCGATATCGATTATTTGAGTTCATTGGCTATTATTTACCGTATGATAAGTCATATCGATTGATTGCGTTTGCATGTGCGATAGTGTGCAGAGAGTTACAGCTATTGTGTGCGGAATGATTCATTCTTGATCTCCATTTCGACCCCCCCCCTTGAGTTATTTTGCAAACAACTGTGAATAATAATGAACGATGAGCTGTTCAAAATTAACGAGCAAGGAACATAAACGAAAAAAAGATCGAGTGAGTGAGTAAAAGGTGGAGAGTCCTTTTACTTACTTTCGAAATCGCTTACACGCGACGAAAATCCATCTCCACTCTTTCATTTGCCAGTAATGTGGTTTGTGAATAAATAATTGCAGGAATAAATAAATAAATAAATAAATAAATAAACTTTTCTATTGGCGCCTATTGAGAAGTGCACTAGACAAATACTGATCATTGAGAGATTTAGATGAAAATAAAGTAAGAAACGCGTGGTAAGAGAGAGAGATAGTGGAACTTCTCACGCAAAAGTGGTCCCATATGATATCTATTCTTCATTCCTGTCAACCCTCTTATCCTTTTCATCCAACTCAAAAAACCCTATAAGAGTTATGTCATCATTTTTGAATGGGTGTTTGTCCTCTTTCATCAAAGATGGGTATCTTAAACGAAAATCATTAAAAAGAAAATTCGTGGTTGTTAGTTTAACGGTTTAATAGCAAGGGTTTGATGGGATGGATTAAAGATTGCTTTAAATCAATATTGAGATATTACGAAAATGGGCTTTATTATAATACACTTGGCAACTATTTTATTCGTTTACAAGAAACAAGACAGAACAAATAAATTATGCTGTGTTCAGAACTTGGAAAATGCACGAAAATGAGGAAAATGCTGTTCAGAAGTTCATGCGGAAAATGCCCGAAAATGCTCGATTTAGGCTTGAAAAAGATGGTTTTAAACACTTTAAAAGCGTTGAAACTCGTTCATTCTCGGAAAGCATCTAAATTAGGTCATTTATAAAGTATGCTACTGAAACAAATATCGTATGATCGTTTTTTGAGCACTTTGAGCCGAAAATCAACGAAAATGCTGCGAAAAATCAACCTAGCGAGTCTATATTTAAAAATTTCACTTATCATCAATAAAATGCGTCCGGAACACTGTTTGCAACCCGTGAACGTTGATATTCAACTAAAAACCCAGTAAAACTTGCTTAAAATCATCGAAAATGAGCATTTTCTGAGCATTTTCCGCCTGAACTTCTGAACAGCATTTTCCGCATTTTCGTGCATTTTCCAAGTTCTGAACACTGCATGACGATAAATTCCAGTCCAATCGAATATCTAATCGATAAATGATTGATTACAGTAGATTGGACTGATCTAATCGATAAATCAGTGATTACAGTAGATTGGACCCATATATTCTCTCTCTCTCTCTCTCTTTCTCTTATTCTTATTCATAAAATTGATCGATAATCATATAGTCAATAAATGAGTGATTACAGTAGATTTGACTATCAAATCGATAAATGAATGATTACAGTAGATTGGACCCAAATAATCAATAAATGATTGATTACAGTAGATTGGACCCAAATAATCAATAAATGATTGATTACAGTAGATTGGACTTGTGAGGATGGTCAACTCGTGGTTGACGTCACCACGGAACGGCCGTTCGACGGATCGATAGTGGTGGACGGAACGGATTGCAGTGTCAAAGGAAGCGGAGAAAGGTTGATCTCTTAAACTTATTTATTTATTATTGATTTATTTTATTAAAAATACCCAAAAATGCTTATTTTTTCATTTCGAAAGTATATATATATTTTATCATCGTGCGTATGCACGAAACGAGACAAATGATGGTATCGAGAGATAAGGTTTCAAAAATATCAAAAATATGTCTGACTGATATAGATTTGCATAGGGGAAGTACGAGAAATGAAGAAGAGGTGACGATGCACGAAATTCTTATACAATACAATACATTTATCTTATCAGCACTAAGTGCAGATCATCTTATATTCTTACAGGAATACTCAATTGATCGTTCCGTTTGTCGACTACGATCGGTGCAAGCTGCATTATGATAGGGTCAGTTTATTAATTATATTTTATCAATGTACGAAGATACATAAATATAAAAGTTTGAGTTATAATGGTGATTTATTTGGTGCGAGTTAGCCATGGTGAAGAGGTTCAAGTGAGTGAAATATGGTTGGGCCCTTTTAGAATGTATTCCTTGTCCAAAAATGATAGCAAATCTATTTTTTAAATTCTTGAAGAGTTTTGCTTATTCAGAATAAATCTTTTAAATTAAATGATTTATGAAATTTTATTGATTGTGATGCCTCCAGTCAGCTCAATGGAACATAGTTCATACTGTTTGAGAAATGCTTGACAAAAGGAAGTTATTATGAAATGTTTTTTTTTTAATTTAAAAATATTTCCAGCCTTCCTCCTCCTTCTGGGCAACCGTCATCATTCACACTCATCACGCGCTCATCCTCGATTCCGATATCAAATTGAACGCTACTTGCTTTACTAGGTTTGTAATTTAATTATTATTGATATTAATAATATTATAAATTTATCGACATGCTCAGCACGAAACAATACAGGTTTACAAAGCAAGAACATCATAGAATACTCTCGAAATAGATTGAATGGGGGTAACATGGGCAGGATTGGCATTAATTATATTATTAATATTATTTTTAAATTATGCTAATTAGAGATCAACTAATAATTTTATTCAGTGCTTCATCCGATTTCACTATTGGAATGGAGAATGAGAGAGGCAGCATCACAAAGAAAGAAGTAGTGTTTGGAAACAGATACAGTGTCAAAGTAAGTCTTGATGTTCAGTTTATTTGATTGAGAATTTATTATCTTATTCATACGTGGGCGAGCATTGCCGCTGGAAATGAAAATCGGGGGGTCGGAAGCAAAAAATGGAGCATTTATACGTCATTTTGAGTGATTTTTTAGAAAATCGGGGGGTCGGGTACCAAAAATCGGGGGTGTATTGCCGCTAGCGGCAGTGGTGCCCACGTATGATCTTATTCACAAACATTATGTTTGCTGTACAGTACAGCCCGGTTAGGTCCTTCTAAGAAGAGTGGGTCCTCCGGACCGAAATGACCTTGAATTGCCACTGCAGTGATATCTCGCAGTCCTTTACCTATACCTTATTGTTAGCAGCCCGATTTAATAATATTAATAATATCTTTATGTGCGTTTCATGTAAGAATGATAATGATATGTATGTATACATATGCATACATAGAGAAATGCATTAGGGACACATAAATACAATACCACAACGAGGTAGTAAGGTTTAATTAATAGATAATGATGATAAAACTTTAATTATAAAGTTGAGTTTTGTGCATGCGTCTCGTTGCAGCTAAAAAGATTTTAAAAAATCACAGATCACTTCTAGGTCAGTGATAATTCAATGTCAATACTTCCCTGAATAGTACAGTATATATTTGGAAATGAATAACGAAATGAACCTTTACCTTTTTATAGTAAGTATAAATAGTAGAGATATTGATTTTTTCGTTGTGAAGCCAATGGGTAGCGGACAAGATAATGGTTTTATTTATTTAAAATGTTTCGGCGAAAATCGTACAGTCCCGCATGTTCGCGCTCCCTAAACGCGGCCCGCCGCGGCCCGCGGGAGGCCGCATCATGCCGCATCGATGAATAATTTTTTTCAAACATTTCATTTCTTGTGATCGTTGCATCATCATCTCCGCACCCTTATTTGATGATGCAACGATCAAAAACAACGAATTGTTAAAAAAAAATTATTCATCGATGCGGCATGATGAGGCACGCAGCGGGCCCCGGAGTGCCGAACCTGCCGCGTTTAGGGAGGGCGAACGTGCGACGGTGTCCACACTCAACCAAAAATTTTCGTTTCTGCGGTGATAATAATATTATCTGATGATACAACGATCACAACCAATGAGATGTTTGAAAAAAAATATTCACCGATGCGACATGATGCGGCCCCCCGCGGGCCGCGGGGGGCCGCGTTTAGGGAGCGCGAACGTGCGGGACTGTATAGTGTTGTATTATATAGACCGAATAAAATGTACTGGCATAATTGCCTTGCTACTGGCTGCTAAACAGAGAAATAACTATCGATCAGTACAGTAACAGTAACAACCCACGAAGATCTCGTTCAAACTTCGTCCATAGTGGCTTTTATTGTAGGCGTACCATCCCTGACTTGCCAAGTGTCTTCTGGGAAGGGATCCTTTTGCGATGTAGATCTTGATTCGGTGAGAGATGAAGAGACTATCGAACAACTCCCCTTTTCCCTCCCTTCCCTTCTCGCGCTCTCTCTGATCTACGTACTATCTCGATTGGACTCTCTCTCTAAACATAGAAATTTATTGTTGCTCTGGCTGGCTACTCTCGTACCAAATAAACAAGTGTATTTCATACGGTCAATATATAGTATGTATTCGGTATAAACTATCAGAACTTTCGTAGAATATATCGGTACTCAACTTCTTTAGGGATATTAAACTTTTTTTATTTATCGGTCAGAGCTCAAAACACTGAAATTAGTTAGTAACATCTTGAATTTCATCTCGTTGTGAAACTTATTTCAACCAATAAAAAGTTTTTCTGATTTGGCCAGACCAGCCCCTGTTTTCTCTGTTCCAGCTAAATAAAGTCACATCCCGAGAGCCCGAGAGAGAGAGAGCCGAGATCTAATTTGAAGCTCTCCGCTCTGGCCACACTCTCTCGCCTGCTTTGTCTGTAACGTGGCCAGAGCGGAGAGTTCAATAATCGCTTGGGGTATGCCGTTAAAGGGAGCGTTACCTCACTCAATGGTCTCTTCATTGCGCACACTATTTTTCTGTTCTCTAACAACGAGAGAGCATTGTGCGTCGAAGAGACCATTGAGTGAGGATACGCTCCCTTTAAAGGGAGCTATTTTTACTCTCCACTCTGGCAAGGCTCTCTCGCAGACAAAGACAGCGATAGAGCATTGCCAGAGCGGGACCGTTCTCTAGTATTTAAAATAAAACAAAAACAGTACATATTCTGCAGTTATTACACGATGGCCAACCAACGAATCGATCCGTACAAATCATGAAATGCTCAATGCATGGAAGAAGAACGACTACTACGGTACTATATTTATATTATTGTGCGTATAAAATGTACTTGCATAAGAAAATGACAAATGGTGCTAACGAACGGAAGTCACAATCGAGAGGCGAGCGAGATGTAGCCTTCTACATCTCGCCCCGCCTCTCGATTGTCTCTCCGCTGCCTCTCTCTAACCCGGCTGACCTACGCCGCGCGCTATATTATATATAAAAGAGATCTACATAGTTTCTGAACCATGCAAAACAAGAAAGTCTCTTCTACAAATAAAACAAGTGATTTTTGTACGCTCAATATCATATGTATCAATACAGGCGTATGCCGCATAAGTTATGCGGTGTTATTGTTTTTGCAATTAAATGATTTTTTAAAATAAATCTGATAATTGCAATTTCAGTTGGACAATTGTGATTCTTCACTGGGACAACCTAAAGAACAATCGACTGGCTTGATTATTGATAAGGTTTTCCAATTTAATCTTAAATCTTTTATTCTGACAGATATACAAGATCGTTGAGTTGAATGAGAATTACGTGTGTGAAACATCCTCCCCCCTTTTGCTTGTGACGTCACGATGGCCGGCAAACGAATTGCCATCGGTCATGTGTATGGTCTGAAGGAGTAATTTGGTGTGGCAAGACCGGACACCAAATTGTACATTGGAAAAACCAATCTATTATAATATTTTAAATAATCAATAATACCTAATGTAAGATGTTCCGAATGGCCGATTCGTATGATCGCTTCTTCATTCAATGCTATTATCGATTGTGCGAAGCAGACTGCGAGGTGTTTATTTTATATTTTTAATTTTGGGTCAATAATAATAATAATAATAATAATAATAATAATAAAAATAATAATAATAATAATAATAATAATATTAATAATAATAATCGATTAGGTGTGCTCGCGAGATACCGCACCGTCAGGACGAGTCCGGTCGTTGATTACGGTAGTCGATGGGAAGATCTTGCACGGAAAAGGTTAATCGATAATTGAAAATTATAATTGAATTTGATGTTATTGATTTATTATTAAAGTTAGGTATTATTGATTGAGATTATTGATATTATTGATTGATTTATTGTGATATTAATAATAAAAATCGATAATTGAAAATATTGATCGATTGTAAAAAAGATTTCAGAAGTGTACAACAGTAGTTATTCTGTATGGTCGCTTCTCAGTGACATGGTTGTCTTTGTTCTCACTCTGTCTACATGCCTGGGAACACTGCTATTCACAATGATTCTTTACGTCAGGTGCCTCTATTCAATTATATAATTCGTATTATTTAATATTTATTGTCGTCCGATTGCGAAGGAAAGGAAGGAATTCTCGATAAAGTGCTCAAAATCACAGTCGATCTAACATCACTCTCCGCTCTGACAATGCTCTCTCGTAGACCAAGAAAGCTAGAGAGCACTATCAGAATTTCGGGGTGTGCCTTTAAAACTGTTCACTTTATAGATTGAAATCATTCGTGATTGAGAGGAATGAAGATGAGGGGCCAGCGAATAATCACGAATTATGGATCACAACTAGTGAAGTCGACCATGTAAGATTTTATTTCTAAAACTATCTATTAAATCGTTGTTATAAACTCAACAAAAAGGAAACTATTTGTTATTCATTACCTCTGTTTTTTTTAACATTATGTTTTTTAACGCGTTGGTTTATGGATCACATACTAATCCATTTCGTATTCTTATGCACATGTTAATCAACAGTGATAACGAGAACGGTACGATCTCTACTATTTCTTATGCATCGTTACATTTGCCTTACGCGCCTACGCCGTCCTCCGCCGCGTCTCCGTCGTTACGTCGGAGGTTACGGCGTAGGCACCTAAGGTAAATGTAACGCTGCATAATCCATTTCGTATTCTTCTTATGTACATGTTAATCAACATTGATAACGAGAACGTTATGATCTCTACTAACAATAAAGGGAGCGTAACCTCTCTCAATGGTGCACACTATTTCTCTGTTATCTAACAACGAGTGAGCGCAGACCGTTGAAGAGACCGTTGACAATGACAATGACAATGACAATGACAATGGTGTCAGTCCCTTGATTCTTATCAATCTCTCGTTCATCCTCTCGCTATCGCCACAATCGAACTGTGAAATGAAAGATTTATCAATGAAAATATTCGTGTCTGGTTCATTGGAACAAGGTGCAAATTATTGAGTGCACGTCTGTTTACGGTTCATTGGGCAGGGTGCAATGGATTTTTTTGAGCTCCGGTAGTTTTGCTGTTGATTTTTACTCGCGAGGTACCCCCTCTGGTATTTTGAAACTTAAAGTCTACTTAAACTCCGCACTTTAAGTAGACTTTAAGTAAACATAAAGTAAAACGCAAGTCTACTTAAAGTGGTGTGGTATACTGTAATGCATTTCGTCAAATGTTCTTTCACTTTAAGTTTACTTAAAGTAAACTTTAAGTCAGTGACGTATTTTAAGTAGACTTTAAGTTTTGAAATACGAGAGCCCGTCTAAAGGTTGTGCCCAGCAGCGTAGATCACGGCGTGCCCCGCGCGTTGAAAATACAAAAAAATAATAATAAAAATATATAAATATATAGAAGGAGAGCCGTCCGTCGCCAGCGTCAAATCGGTTTGCGTAGGGGGGGGGCGCATTTAGGGTAGCTTTGGTGGGGCCAGGGTTTTTTGTGACAGTGTCGAAAATTCGTTATTTGTACGCTCCGCAATCAGAAATACAAACATCGTAAGATTAGGAAGTGTTCATTTTCTTCGGTAAAATGCCAGGGCGAAGTCCACTTCGATTTAACGTTGATCATACATAAGGAACAGACAGCGCAAAGATCATTTTTTGTCTTTTTTAAATTTATTTTTCAAATTAAAATAACTATTATGATTTATATTTGCAGCAAAATTAAATTAAAAGGCTCATCTTGAAACCATTCGAAATTCTCCTATATGGCAATGCTATCTCGCTTCTTTGTCTACGAGAGATCGTTGCCAGATAGGATAGTTCCAAATTAGCTCTTGGCTTCTTTTAAAACGAGAAAATGATTTAAATTGCAGGTTCGTGAGGTGGATTCAAGGATTCGCTCAAATCGTTCTCCGATCTACTCAAATCTCGTTCATTCTTATCACTGATTTTTATGTATTTCGTTGACTTTACCCCCTTGATATCATGCTTTAAAGGGACCGAAACCTTTGTCAACGGTCTCCTCAACGCTCTACGCTCTCTCGTTGTTAGAGAACAGAGAAATAGTGTGCGCAATGAAGAGACCGTTGAGAGAGGTAAAGCTCCCTTTAATATCATGCTTTAATCTACTCTCGGTATTTATTGTGTGTATGCGTGTCATAGTTGTTAATCAGCAAGTTAGCAAGTTGGTATTATTACTATTACTATTCTGATAAACGATCCTTATCACGGTTGGTCGATCGTCAAAACAACCAACATTTCGTGAGTGGAACGAACTCACGAGTTATGCATGTGCATATACTCTGACCGGTGATGGGCCGATTGCCCATTTCTACCGTAACCAGGCTATACCTCTACATCTGCGTTTCCCTTTCGATGACAATACCATATCGGCCACAAACCTTGTTTATGCTGCGTTCAAAAGTCACGAAAAGGAAAGAGATGCAGAGAAACTCTCCTTGTTTTACATACTCTCTCGCATCTTTTTCGTTTCGTGACTTTTAATTTCCGTATAATAAAGATCCACAACCACAAAGGTGGACAATCGAAAAGGCGCTGTTCAGTGAAATGAAGATGAAACTGTAACGTCTGTACGAACACAACGATTCAGCTATCAAATTTCGTAAAGTGTACGAATGCAGTATTTGTTATCATTCAAAGTGCCTCTGCGGTGCAAGGCACGCTCATAAATCGCCCATTCGAACTATCATATATCAAAAACAAAACAAACTCCATGGAACGGACCCTACACAGTTAGTTCGAATAAAGGTAAAAGGAAAAGGTACAACCCGTTATTCAAGGCACTCGAAGTCTCAAATCTCTTCTTCGGACCTACTTTACCGCATGATCTAGTCACTACCAATTCCCCTTCTTAGTTCGACGATGCCAACCGAATTTCTGAACAGACATAACCTAGGGCTATCCCTTGGGATAGACCCACTCGCAATAATTTGCATTTTCTTGTTACCCACCCGCAAAATTGGACCATAAATTGACGACTTTCTTGAAATTTTCACGGTTTTTAGGATACATACACGCGTTATCGTCTCGAAATAGGGGCACCCACACCCAATTGAAGTATCTGGGATATTGAAAGACCATCACTGTTTCTAAAGATAAAGTCAAAATTTTTAAAGATAAAGCCAAAGTTCGACGATGCCAAGACAATTTCTAAAGATAAAGCCGAAAAAGACGTATTTGCCTTTCGTTTCGTAGCACGTAGCCGATCGAAAATCGAGTAGACGACAAGCGAGAGAACACGGTGATACGAGAGAGCGCAGACAGCGAGAGTAGTTATATGATAGAGAGAGCACGGTGATTCGAGAGAGTGCAGACAGCGAGAGTGACGAATGGAGCAGGGGCAAAATTCAGAGACAGAGATATAGATCCCCACTAGACTATAGAGGGCTAGAGAGGCTTGCATTGTGAGAGAGGGTGGAGACGCAGAGGGACGGGCGAGAGAGTGTGCGAGGACAGGAGGGATCAGAGAAAGTGAGAGAGAGTGGCGAGAGAGTGTGGCGGAGTGAGAGAGCGACGATGGTGGGATGAGGGTAGAGAGATACGATCAGGCCACTTCTCAACTATGGACGATCAGAAGAAGTGTCTCTCTCTCAAATTGAAAGTTAGTTAATTACAAAAATCATTTACCTTTATTTAAAAAAAACATTTTTTTAATTGAAAAAAATTAATTTTTGTTGTTATTGTTGTTGTTCTAAATCCTAAAAAAGAGATTACTGTAATTACGGGATACTGTAGAATGGTTTACGGTTACCGTTTAGTATGGTTTGCTGTTAGTTCAAAGGCAGACCCCGAGCTAAATTGGGACTCTCCGCTCCGGCAAGGCGCTCTTGTCTATGAGTGTTGCCAGAGTGGAGAGAAAATTAGCTCGACGTGTGCACTTTAGCAAGATCAACTAGGCAGTGTAATCACCCTCTCACCGGAAAAATCTTCGTTCCTTAGCACTTCTTCAGTAATCTCTCAATAATCATCTACGTTGGTAGTCCTCCGCACCAGAGCCGCTACAGTTTGAACCTTTTGAATAGCAAATAAAAGAGTTCACAATTAATGCAGAAGCACGCAGAGAAAAAGTGCACTCAGAAGTGCACAAGACATGAGAAGTGTTATATTTAACACTTTTTTGCATTAAAATAACACAAAAAGTTTACTCCACACTTCACAGTTTTGTGTAGTGAATACCGTACACTATATTATAGAATTACAAAAGTTTTGCACATACCGCGCCAAATGCCGAATATAGTAAACTTCTCCACCGTTGAGAAAAACGCACTCCAAAATTTTCGCCTAATTTCGGAAGGTTTTTCCGAACGTTTTGTCAATGCTTATAATTTTATTTTTGCTGAAAGCCCAATGAAATGACGAGAAAACGACATAAAATTCGATAATATAAGCGAAAATGAAATGTCACGCGAATGGGTGGGCGGAGTCAGAGTATTGCGCGGCAAACAGCGGAATTTGTATTGTTCGGACAATTTTAATTCTATAATACCGTACCCTTTGACAGGTCGACGGCAAATGGGTCGAGTTGAGCGAGTCGCAGGTGTTCAAGCACCCGGGAGGTCCGGTGATCAATCAATACGCCAATGCGGACGCTACGCACATGTTCCACGCGTTCCACGCTGGCTCCGCCAAGGCCTACAAGCAGCTCCAGACCATCATGAAGAACCCGCTCAGTGAGATCGAAAACAAGGTAATAATCATATTTCTTTCTTCCAACACAACCTTCTTCCAAAAATCATAACTTTAACTCTAATACTCCGCTCAGTGATATCGAAAACAAGGTAATCATTAATAATCCCGTCAACCTATCTTGATTAGAGGATTACTAATTGCCCATATCCACCGTACTATAGTTCGCATATTTTATCCCGAAACCAAGACACACCGTATTCGTTAGCGTAACCTAGACGAACCATTATCTCTATATGCATATGCTCAAATTTTGTCATATATCAATCAATTATACCGTAATCAATATATATACCGTAACCAATTCATACCGTAACCAATTCATACCGTAATCAATTCATACCGTAACCAATTCATACCGTAACCAATATACACCGTAATCCAGGAACTGGATGAGGCGCAGAGTCGCAGAATCGACACGACCGATGTGAACATCTCCGCGTATGATGTATCGATCGAAGATGTAAGTGCAAACCTTTAAAGGCACACCCGAGCTAACTTTACGCTCTGGCCACACTCTCTCGCTTTCTTGTCCGCGAGAGAGTATTGCCAATGCGGAGAGTAAAATTAGTAAGTAGCAAGTAATTTGTGATTTGTTGTTATAAGTTTCGCACTGAGATGAAAGTCAAGAGGGGAATGACACATTTAATCTATTTATCTTTGGTCTTGGTCATCTCAAGTATCTACAATAATCGAATCCTCACGGAATTATGCTGCCTCATCCACACAGCGGGCATGCATAAAACGTCGATTTATTTAAATCTGGTTTTTTCCCATTTAGGGAAATGAAAATTGCTCTAAGCTTCAACAAACTTTGTCGAATGTTTTTGAAAATTTCTGAAATTGTCCATTTAAGAAAATGAAAATCCGAATTTTTTACAATTTAAGGAAATGAAGATGGCCATGAGCTTCGAGACACTTCGTCAGGAAGTCATCAGTCGAGGGTGGTTGGAAGGCGCTCAACTGTACTATATATGGAAGATAGTCGAAGTGATCATCGAATTATCGATTATGGTCTGGCTACAGTATAACGAATGGTTAGTGCGTTAGACATTATATTAGAAATTATATAGATACATTAACTTTCATTCTTCTAAAACTGTCAACAATCAAGTTAATGTTTTGAAGGTTTCAAAGGAACAACCCGAGATATTTTGAAACTTTCCGCTCTAGCAATGTGTCAAAAATCGCTTTCATCGTCCACGAGAGAGCGTTGTCAGAGCGGACGGTAAAATCAGCTCGGTGTGCCTCTTCTTATTCTTATTCTTATTCTTTATTCCATCATTATATGCCTCTGAAATGCACAAATGTAAACTATGCTTGCACTTTAGCATTAACATAAGACTAGTGCTGATAACTTAAAGGGAGCGTAACCTCACTCAATGGTCTCTTCAACGCGCTACGCTCTCTCGTTGTTAGAGAACAGAGAAATAGTGTGCGCAATGAAGAGACCGTTGAGTGAGGTTACGCTCCCTTTAAGTTTGCAATGTTCTTGATGGTGTTTCAGTCGCTACGTCTGAATGACAGCGAGATTTTTGATATGAATATTCCTTTGTTTGAGAAAAAAAGCAGAAATGTCATGATTAAAATGACAGGTGCATCGCGTCAGATCTTGTCCTCGTCTCGCTTGGCAATACGCTCTCGTAGACAAAGAAAGCGAGAGAGTGTGGCCAGAGCGGAGAGTTTCGCTTTAAAGAGACCGAAACCTTTGTCAACGGCCTCTCCAACGCTCTACGCTCTCTCGTTGTTAGAGAACAGAGAAATAGTGTGCGCAATGAGGAGAGAATTGACTAGGGAATGGTTTCTTTAATGCTTGAAATTACGGTTAGCGACCTACATACATAGCGATAATCAGCATGCCCCTCTTGCGGCGGATATGAGACGGGTTTATTGATTGAGGTTACTCTCCCTTTAAGGTACATCATGTCCGCTCTATTTCTCGGTCTGGCTTGGCAGCAATTGGGTTGGCTCACGCATGAATTTTGCCATCAGCAACCCTTCAAGAACAGGTACAATATTGATTTTTTTTTGAAATATTGTTTTTTTATTATTTTCGAAATTAACCAATAATCAGGGAAACCAATGACGTCATGGCTCTGATTCTCGGCAACGTCGCACAGGGATATTCGAGGGATTGGTGGAAGGACAAGGTTCATCTTTAATCTTTGATATTTGATCTTTGATCTTTGATCTTTGATCTTTATTACGTGTCGTATATTGCCAGAGTGAATCAATCATGGGGTTTGCTTTCTCACTCGAAAAAAGGATGGGGTTTCCCTTTAATTCACAAACTAGCTAATTTGAAACTCTCCGCTCTGGCAATGCTCGCTCGCTCTATTTGTCTATGAGAGAGCATTGCCAGAGCGGGGTGTAAGATTAGCTCGGGTGTGACTTTGAAGGGAGAGTTACCTCTCTCAATGGCATCTTCATTGCGGATACTATTTCTCTGTTTTCTAACAACGAGAAAGCATTGGGTGTCGAAGAGACTGTTGAGAGAGGTTACGCTCCCTTTAATGACATTGGAATACATATGCCTGTCGTAAAACCATTGCAAAATCACAAATCTATCGGACGACCTTGTATCTTTAGCAGTAGTTATCAAATCACGTCTTTAGCAGTAGTTAACATCTTTAGCAATAGGTATCATGTGTTGCACGTGCCACAACGAAAGTGAGAATGTTTTAATGGCTATGTTCCAATGAAACACACTCCAGTGTATTTTGGGATACAGTATGCTGTACATTTAGGAATACGGAAAGGCAGCTCAGCATAAATACTCTCTCAAAATTGATGTTGTCTCGCTTGTCTGGCTTTCAAAAATGGCTTACCCCCAGAATACTGTACTCTTTCCCTAATAGAGCAAGTGAGAGAGTGTGGCCAGAGAAAAAATCGTATTGGGAGATAAGGTGTTCAAAAGACACGATAAAATGAAAATGTGGAGAGAGAGAGTGTGCAAAACGAGGAGAGTTTTCTCCGTTTTTCTTTTCTTTTCATGACTGACACTGAATTTTTGGGGCACTACTCTAGAACACCGGACCAGTCCAATAGTATAACATAAAAGTGTAGAATAGTCAAGAATAAATGACCATTCTTCGTGTTTATTTCATTTTTATCATACTTTTCTACTGGTCCGGTGTTCTGGTCCGGTGTTCTAGAGTAGTGCTTTGATCTTTGATCTTTGATCTGATTCAGCATAACACCCATCACGCTGCAACCAATATCATTGACCATGATGGAGATATCGATCTCGTGCCGCTCTTCTCGCTCATTCCATCTGATCTACTCAAATACAAACAATCCGTGGAAAAATTGTTCCTCAAGTACGCTATACTGTAATTCGTGATTTTATTGATTGCTTTTATTGAAGCCCCAAGCTAACTTGAAACACCCCGCTCTGACCACACTCTCTCACTCTCTCGGAGAGTCAAATTAGCTTGGGGTTCTCGAAGGTAAGGTAATTAACGCTTTTAATTACTCGAACGTGTAGTAATTCAATATTTTAACGATCGATGAGTACAGTGATTTTATCGAGTAATTTCGGAATTGTATCGATTGACTTATCGATTATCAATTAATTTCGGAATTGTATCGATTGACTTATCGATTATCGATTGAATTCACGAATTTATCGATTGATTTTTTGAGAATCGTGCCGTACCAGCACCTCTACTACACGCTAGCCCTTCCACTGCTCCGATACTCATGGTGGGCACAATCGCTGCTCTTCGCTTATTCCGAACAGAATTCCGAGTACCGACAGTACAGAAGGAACGCACTCGGAGAACAGGTAATTATCAATTTATTTTAAAATAATAATCGATTGATCATCGTACATACACTCACAACAAATCGTTAATTCCCTTGCTAAGGACCCTAGGGGAATTATTCCCTTAAATATGAGGGAATAATTCTTTTACTACAAGTGAAAGAATATTCGACAAAATGCATTACTGCAGTATACACCATTTGCAGTAAACTTACGTCTGAATAGAAGTAGATTTGCAAGTGTACTTTAAGTGGGAATGATCAGTAAACTACTAGTTTTGAAATACCAGGGTACAGTCCCGCACGATCGCCCAGTTAAAAGGCCGCGACAAGCATCTTGTCGCCTCATGTCACATCTTTCTAAAGATTTTTAAGACATTTCATTAGTTGTGATCATTGCATCATCAGATAAGATTAAGATCACCGTTGAAACGAATAAAATTGGTTAACTCTGGATAGAGTTATCGAAGTATCATGGCTGACGGGGGTGCTACCGTAATCCCACCAAATTTGAATTTCCAGCACTTTTCATTGACCCTGCGAAATCGATTTTCTCACGAACGTGTTTCTTTTGTATTTTCTCGTGTATTTTGTGAAATAAATACAATATTTACAAATACAATACTTCAAATACGAGAAAAAAACCGTGCTAAAACATATTCGTTAGAAAATCGATTTCGCAGGGTAAATGAAAGTGCGGGAAATTCAAATTTGGTGGGATTACGGTAGCACCCCCGGCAGCCATGATACTTCGATAACTCTATCCAGAGTTAATCAATTTTTTTCATTTCTACGGTGATCTTAATCTTATCTGATGATGCAATGATATCAACTAATGAAATGTCTTAAAAATCTTTTAGAAAGATGCGACATGAGGCGACAAGATTTTTGTCGCAGCGGCCCGCCTTTAGACAGGGCGATCGTGCGGGACTGTATATTTACGATATAAGAAAGGTTACAATAAGAAAGTTGCCAAAAATCATAATGGCAAATTTGCCCTCTCGCTTTTGCACGCTCTATCATTTTTGCTATGTTTTCTCTGCCAGACGAGAGAGCGTGCACAAGTGAGAGGGCAAACTTGCCAGGATAATTTTTGGCAGCCTTCTTATTCTAGCCTACCTTTTTAATAATACACAGCGTTTCGAGAGCGGAATTTAGCGAGGCGACGAGAGAAAAAGAGAGACAAAGAGAGGCGAGAGAGACTGCAGACAGAGACACGCGACGCGACACGCTACGCATGCAAGGGCGCGGAGGAGAGAGACTCCGCCCCGCTCAGTTGATGTGCATTATTGGCATCTTGCCAAAAATTCTATGTCCGCTCTCCCCACTGGGCTGAAACGCTGTGTAATAATAATACTTTATTGTGCGGTTACATAATATACAATACGTTTTAGGACACAAACAGGAAAATGGTTGAACACTGTTGAATATTGAATGTCTTATATGTTTCGTAGGGTAATTATCGATCGATAAATCATACCGTATCCAAATCATACCGTATCCCCATATATATTGATTGATTCAGCTTGGCCTCGCCATTCATTGGTCCCTGGTCGCCGCTCAACTCTACTTCCTCCCCACAAACACTATTAGAATTATCTATTTCTTCATTTCACAATCACTTGCAGGTTTGGCCATTGATCTTTGATCTTTGATCTTTACTTCTTACTTAGGTCTTCTTATCGGCCACGTCGTTACTTACTCCCACAATTCCGTCGATAAATATCCTGGTCAGTGTTTTTTTCTCTTTTTTTATGATTAATAACAAAAATATTTTTAATTAAAGACAAACTCCGAGCTAATTTTACTCTCCGCATTGGTAATACTCTCAGAAAGCGACAGAGAGAGAGCGAGAGAGTGTGGCCAGAGCGTAGAGTTTCGAGAGAGAGAGAGCGAGAGAGTGTGGTCAGAGCGTAGAGTTTCGAGAGAGAGAGCGAGAGAGTGTGGCCAGAGCGTAGAGTTTCGAATAAGCTCGACGTGTGCCTATAATGAAAAAAAAGCAAATTCCAGCCAACTCGCGTCTGCTCAACAACTTTGCCGCCCTCCAAATCCTCACCACTCGCAACATGAAGCCATCCGGCTTCATCGATTGGTTCTGGGGTGGACTCAACTACCAGGTATACGGTAGATACTGTAGATCCAAGAATGCTGTAGATCCAGTGACACTGTAGATCTATAGATACTGTAGATCCATAGATTCTGTAGATCCATAGAAAATGTAGATCCATAGATTCTGCAGATCCATAGGAAATTTAGATCCATAGATACTGCAGGTCTATCAGGATACGGTAGATCATTGGCCAATCGATAATCAATCAATAATTCAAGGTCGAACATCACCTGTTCCCCACCATGCCTCGTTGCCATCTCAATGAATGCTCGAAACTGGTCAAGCAGTTCTGCAAGGACAACAACCTGGAGTATCTGGTACAGTAACCTCAAAAAAGCAATTCCCTAGCTATTTGTAAGGTACTCCAAGAGAATCTTTCATGTCATATAAGTGAATTCTTACCTTATATGATTGGGAATAATTCTCTTGTTATACCTTAGCTAGGGATGATTTTTGTGGGTGTATGATTATTGATTGATCGCGAAATGAATACCGTAATCTTCAGGTTGATGATTTCACGACGGGTTACAAGTACAATCTTCAGCAGCTGGAGAACATCGCTAAGCTGGCCGCTCAGAAGAGCGAGTGAACACGACCAAATCTCAGTCATAATGTTAACGAGTATATAGATAAACGCGTTCTGTGATAAATAAACGCGTTCTCGACATGGACAAACGCGTTCTGTGATATAAATCCATTGATTTCGTCACTCCGAAAGTCTTGACTGCCTCAGCCAACAAGCGCTCTCCACATAAGTCTGAACACCGCATACGAGCGCTTCTCCAACATAGGGAAAGCGGTCATTGAAAACTTGGCAAAATGCCAAAACAATTACCATATTGTACGTCATGGTGTATCTGAAAACGCCCCAAAAATTACGGTATGACACACACCACGTGTACTTCCGCTTCCTCCACGCTCTCTTACTTTTGCGCACTCAAGTTTCTCCCACTTCCTTATCACATCATGACCTCTCTCGAAAAGCTATGTTGAGAAGTACTGATCATGATGTCGAAAGGAATAATAGTAATAATAGTAATGATATTGACCGTACTTGTTTATTTGGTACGAGAGTAGCCAACCACTGCCACAATGAATTTCTATGTTTAGAGAGAGAGCACCGGTGAGAGAGTAGGTAGATCAGAGAGTGCGAGAAAGGAAAGGAGGAAAGAGTGGGGAGTTAATCGATAGTTCTTCCTCTGTTTAGCAGCACTAGCAATGCAATTATGCAAGTACATTTTATACGGACAATATTTATCATTTTTACGATGTAATTCTTGCCACTGGATACCGCGTCTTTACAAAGAGCGCTGTCTAAAGAGCGAATCTTACAAAAATGTATAATAGTAATGATATTTATCATTTTTACGATGTAATTCTTGCCACTGGATACCGCATCTTTACAAAGAGCGCTCTGTCTAAAGAGCGAATCTTACAAAAATGTATAAAAATAATAATAATATATTTATCTTCTCTATACGGATCAAAAACGAAAAGATATATAATGGTATATGTACTGATTGAGAACAATAAAGAAGAGACAAACTGCAAATTACTTAATCACAGTTTTTAGAGTATTACAAAAGATAAAAGAATTGGCAACGGTTACCAATACGTATTTATCGTTGAACAAAGTAGATACAACTGGATTACTCGTAGAATATGGTGGAAATATTATAGTTCAATCAATACAGTATCCTCTAATCAATGCAAAGATACGGTAATCCTATTTTCCCTCACTCTTAGCGACAGCATCGGCTACAGTGGTTCCGTTGAAACCGACTTGATGAGGGGACACATCGAAAAATTCGAGAATGATCTGAATCAAAGCAAAATCAGATTCAGATATCATGTATATAACTTTACATTAAATGTGCCCTTTAATTGTACATCTATTAATATTATTAAATTTGATAATACAATTAGTATGTATTACAAGAGTAGAGTGAGTAAACATGGACTTCAGATCCTAATCTAGACAAATGTGTTTAAATGAAATAAGGGATAGGGAAATAAAATGCACAGCTAGCAATTTTTAATGCGGCTACGTCGAAAACGTGTTGCGAAACGCGTCTGGGATATTGTCTCACCTTGTCCTTGGGTACGGAGAGCACGGAGTGAATGAATTCAGTCACTCGTTGAGTATGTTGAATGTTCAATTGCTCTCCGACGCAGCCGATCGAATTGATCTGGAAAAGGTCCCATGAACGAAAACGTGTTATGACGTGTTAAGAACGTGTTGTGGTGAATATTGATGAAATGAACATACAGCGATGTGACAGACAGGTCCTGGTGCGGCTCCGTGCATCATACGACGGCCAGCATCGATCTGTAAAGGAACGCTCCGAGTTATGTAATTTGAAATACTCCGAAATCACAATGCTCTCTTTGTCTATGAGAGAGCACGGCCAGAGCGGTGAGTGAAATCCCACAACAGACTGTGAGTCGATAGTGATACTAATGAGAGAAAACTGAAACTGCACAAATTAATTGATGCACAAGTGACTAAATAAAATACAAATATTTACCACTATCATGATTCGTTCACGAGGTTTGCCCATTGATTCCGCCAGAATGTCGGTCAATTTCACCTAGTATTTTCTTTATGACTTCTACGAAAGACTTGTACAACGGACGTTCCAAATTGTTCCAAAACGGAGTGTTGCCAAGACAAAATACACATAGACTTTACCTCAAAGTCATCAGGGACAACGATCGGTTGGACATTCGTCGTTACTCTGGCCATAGGCAGGGCTAGACGACATCTGGGATAATTATCGATTGATTAAAAAGCAGTTCTGCAAGGACAACAACCAAGCAGTTCTGCAAGGACAACAACCTGGAGTATCTGGTACAGTAACCTCAAAAAAGCAATTCCCTAGCTATTTGTAAGGTACTCCAAGAGAATCTTTCATGTCATATAAGTGAATTCTTACCTTATATGATTGGGAATAATTCTCTTGTTATACCTTAGCTAGGGATGATTTTTGTGGGTGTATGATTATTGATTGATCGCGAAATGAATACCGTAATCTTCAGGTTGATGATTTCACGACGGGTTACAAGTACAATCTTCAGCAGCTGGAGAACATCGCTAAGCTGGCCGCTCAGAAGAGCGAGTGAACACGACCAAATCTCAGTCATAATGTTAACGAGTATATAGATAAACGCGTTCTGTGATAAATAAACGCGTTCTCGACATGGACAAACGCGTTCTGTGATATAAATCCATTGATTTCGTCACTCCGAAAGTCTTGACTGCCTCAGCCAACAAGCGCTCTCCACATAAGTCTGAACACCGCATACGAGCGCTTCTCCAACATAGGGAAAGCGGTCATTGAAAACTTGGCAAAATGCCAAAACAATTACCATATTGTACGTCATGGTGTATCTGAAAACGCCCCAAAAATTACGGTATGACACACACCACGTGTACTTCCGCTTCCTCCACGCTCTCTTACTTTTGCGCACTCAAGTTTCTCCCACTTCCTTATCACATCATGACCTCTCTCGAAAAGCTATGTTGAGAAGTACTGATCATGATGTCGAAAGGAATAATAGTAATAATAGTAATGATATTGACCGTACTTGTTTATTTGGTACGAGAGTAGCCAACCACTGCCACAATGAATTTCTATGTTTAGAGAGAGAGCACCGGTGAGAGAGTAGGTAGATCAGAGAGTGCGAGAAAGGAAAGGAGGAAAGAGTGGGGAGTTAATCGATAGTTCTTCCTCTGTTTAGCAGCACTAGCAATGCAATTATGCAAGTACATTTTATACGGACAATATTTATCATTTTTACGATGTAATTCTTGCCACTGGATACCGCGTCTTTACAAAGAGCGCTGTCTAAAGAGCGAATCTTACAAAAATGTATAATAGTAATGATATTTATCATTTTTACGATGTAATTCTTGCCACTGGATACCGCATCTTTACAAAGAGCGCTCTGTCTAAAGAGCGAATCTTACAAAAATGTATAAAAATAATAATAATATATTTATCTTCTCTATACGGATCAAAAACGAAAAGATATATAATGGTATATGTACTGATTGAGAACAATAAAGAAGAGACAAACTGCAAATTACTTAATCACAGTTTTTAGAGTATTACAAAAGATAAAAGAATTGGCAACGGTTACCAATACGTATTTATCGTTGAACAAAGTAGATACAACTGGATTACTCGTAGAATATGGTGGAAATATTATAGTTCAATCAATACAGTATCCTCTAATCAATGCAAAGATACGGTAATCCTATTTTCCCTCACTCTTAGCGACAGCATCGGCTACAGTGGTTCCGTTGAAACCGACTTGATGAGGGGACACATCGAAAAATTCGAGAATGATCTGAATCAAAGCAAAATCAGATTCAGATATCATGTATATAACTTTACATTAAATGTGCCCTTTAATTGTACATCTATTAATATTATTAAATTTGATAATACAATTAGTATGTATTACAAGAGTAGAGTGAGTAAACATGGACTTCAGATCCTAATCTAGACAAATGTGTTTAAATGAAATAAGGGATAGGGAAATAAAATGCACAGCTAGCAATTTTTAATGCGGCTACGTCGAAAACGTGTTGCGAAACGCGTCTGGGATATTGTCTCACCTTGTCCTTGGGTACGGAGAGCACGGAGTGAATGAATTCAGTCACTCGTTGAGTATGTTGAATGTTCAATTGCTCTCCGACGCAGCCGATCGAATTGATCTGGAAAAGGTCCCATGAACGAAAACGTGTTATGACGTGTTAAGAACGTGTTGTGGTGAATATTGATGAAATGAACATACAGCGATGTGACAGACAGGTCCTGGTGCGGCTCCGTGCATCATACGACGGCCAGCATCGATCTGTAAAGGAACGCTCCGAGTTATGTAATTTGAAATACTCCGAAATCACAATGCTCTCTTTGTCTATGAGAGAGCACGGCCAGAGCGGTGAGTGAAATCCCACAACAGACTGTGAGTCGATAGTGATACTAATGAGAGAAAACTGAAACTGCACAAATTAATTGATGCACAAGTGACTAAATAAAATACAAATATTTACCACTATCATGATTCGTTCACGAGGTTTGCCCATTGATTCCGCCAGAATGTCGGTCAATTTCACCTAGTATTTTCTTTATGACTTCTACGAAAGACTTGTACAACGGACGTTCCAAATTGTTCCAAAACGGAGTGTTGCCAAGACAAAATACACATAGACTTTACCTCAAAGTCATCAGGGACAACGATCGGTTGGACATTCGTCGTTACTCTGGCCATAGGCAGGGCTAGACGACATCTGGGATAATTATCGATTGATTAAAATACTTTTATTGAATTCTAATAGAAAAAAGGGCTAGACGACATCTGCCAAGGATAATTATCGATTGATTAAACTACTTTAATCGAATTCTAATAGTAAAATAAACGTAAGGCACTTACGAGGTCGAAAAAGCACGCAAAAGCATCATTAGAGATAAAGAAA